>JASBQI010321282.1:0-10770 GCA_030264875.1 Desmognathus valentinei | reverse complement strand
CTAATGAAAAAATTAATAAAAGAAGTAATTAATAAGAAATATGGAAACACGCAATTGCGTGCTAAAAGGTTAAAATACCTCCGGTCTCACCTGATACTGCTAGTTCTGAGTGCCTGTCATTTGATTCAACAGTGAGTCAGCACCAGGAAAAAGTACAACTAAAATGACTCCATGCGTGGTCATATACTTAGGGAGCGATTAAAGAGCAAGAGTGTGCACCAAACCAGGAATCGTGGGTGCCATGTTGGTAGTATTACTGCCGTGGTTGTGTGTTATGACATTTTGTTCTGTGGTAGGCAGGTTAAAATTAGTATTTAGGTTTCAAATTTAGCATGCTTAGTAAACAATCTGGTAGTTGCAAGAAGGGGTATGCCGTCTTGCAACTTCTGACGCGCGCGGAAGTCTTTTCAATATGAGATGGCCGCGGCATCGAGCCGCGGCAGCTTGTATTTCAAAAATGAAATACTGGCTGCCGCTGCATCGATATGCAGGTAAGTGTGGGGAGTGGTGGGTGCTGCGGGGACGGGGCTGTTTATGCGGAGAACTCCGCAACAGAGTGCTCCTTTAAAGAAAGGGTATGTGTGTGCTGGGGGTGTGGGTGGGTTGTTTGAAGAGGAGTGCAAGGGGGGTTTAACCCCCTGCTTACAATCGCGACCTAACACAATGATATTTTATTGCGTTAGGTCCAGTTTTCTAGGTTGAGTTTTTTAGGTCGAGTTAGTTAGGTTGAGTTTATATAAGGTGTAATCACCCCGAGCCTGCGTGGTATCAGTCAGAGCAGCAAAATTTAAAACTGCTGCCCTGCCTGCTGCCACATTGCAATGAAGGCCTTCTTGCCCCTTTTTCATATAAAGCAACCATTGGGCACTGCTAAGGGGCATCCCCTCAGGAGTGCTAAGTGGTTGTTTCACCAGAAATAAGACTGGCAGGCCCTTGTTGAAGTATGTTGCTCCCACATGGGCACCATACTTCAACAGGGACCGCCCAGCAATTTATAAAGTCAAATAACCACTGGGCATTACTAAAAGGCATCCCCTCAGCAGTGGCTTTTCACCATTAATAAGGTTGGAAGGCCTTCTTTGCAGTGTGGCGCACCCATGTGGGCACTACACTTCAACAAGAAACTCCCTGCCTTTTTTCAAGTTAAACAACCACTGAGCATTGCTAAAGGGAATCCCGTGAGCAGCACACAATGGCTTTTTCACCAAAAATAAGTTCAGAAGGCCGCTGATGCAGTGTGGAACCCCAAGTGGGCACCACACTGCAACAAGGGCCTTCCGGCTGAGTGGGCACCACACTGAAATGGGGCCTTATGGCCAATCAGGCACTACACTGCGATGGGGGCCTTCCAGACTTTTTTCCGACAAACAACACTGGATACTGGTAAGGTGCATCCCCTCAGCAGTGTCTCGTGGCTTTTTCACCAAACATGATGCTGTAAGGCCCCTGATTCAGTGTGGCACACCAGCACAGGCACCACACTGAAACGAGGGTCTTTGGGCCTTTTTTCAAGTCAAATAACCACTGGCCATTGCTAAGGGGATCCCCTTAGAAGTGCCCAGTGGCTGTTTGACTTTAAAAAAAGGCCAGACTGCCCCATTCTATCCACACCTCGTCTCTACATGCCCACACCCACCCACTTCATACCTCACCTCTACAGCCTCCCATCCATAATTTGTCTCTATACCCTCCCACCCACACACACGTCTACTCTATATCCTCCCACCCACCTATACCTTTCCTTTACTCCCTCCCATCTATACCTCCCCTTTATACCATCCCACCAATCCATACCTCTCCTCTAGTACATCACTGTACTCAGAAAACTGTTTGCATTGCCAGTGCTTGTTTTTATTGTTATAGTAGCCCTTCTGCTATTCCTCTCAGCTATCAGCACCCAGAGTGGAATAAGGGTACACAAACATAGAGCGTGGAAAGCCCTAGTGGGCTAGAGCAAGGCTTGAGCCCAGGCGTGTGACTAGGCAGGTGCGGGGAGTGCAGACCCCACCGGGTGGCACCCCTCAGCAGGATGTCACCAGGTGCCATGTGTGACCCCCATATATTGGTTCTTAATCGTTTCTTAATCGTTAGAAGGAATAGAGGCAAATACTAGCATTTAGGGCTTGTTATTGATTCCCATACTGTATCTTTAAGGGGAAAAACTTTGAGAATCAGTCAGTGCTCTGAGTATGTTTCATGCACGGTAAAAAAAAACCCTGCATACTCAGATTGATTTCTTTTTTGGGGAGAGCGCCAAATTTGTCTTTGCCTGGGGCGTTATGTGAGGGGCTGATCCACAAAGTAGTTATTTGTTGTCTTAATTGTACGTTTGGTGAAACTCCCATTAACAATAATGGGAGTTACACCAGATGTAAAATTAAGACAGCACATAACTGCTTTGTGTGTGTGTATCAGCCCATTGCTGTTTTCTCGTAACCTAAATATCTGCCCTACTGTAATACTGCTGCAGAAACGCATAACAGTGGTCAGGGACGAAGTCAAATTTGCCACCCCCCAAAAAAATGCAAAGGTTTTTTACTCATGTGATTCTGCTTGTGTTTGAAAATTGTGCATTGACAGAAGTACAGTGCCTCAGTTATTTTTATTTCTTACTGTAACTGCAAACAGCCAATATGTCTTCAGTAGCTCTTTAGATCACTAAGAAACTTATTTACTTTTCTAGTTATTTTGGAAAAATCACGCTGAAAAATGTGTCGTTTTGGCAGGGTTTTTCAAAAAAAAAATCACAGGGGAGAACTCCCCACCGTACCGCCTTGACCAAGTTTGGGCTCGCTCACTGCGCTCACTACAACTTGCCATGTATAAATGCACTGCATTTATTCATTGGCGCTCTACATTGTTGCATTAAAATGTATAAATTCACTGCATTTATACATTGTCATACTGCAATGTATAAATGAATTGAATTTAGAAAATGTTGTCCGCGCTGGCTCAGCTTGCGATTGGGCTCGAGCTTGGTTTGTGCTGAAAAATGTCAGGCTCGGTCAGCTCTACACAAACACCCTCATATAAACCTCCTATCTTTGGAGGACTGCACGTTCTCTTTCTGTGCTTGTCTCTCTCTACAGCTATCTCTCTATATTTCACTTTCTTTCGCAAAACTGAACTTGTAAAATGCACTGTTTGACAACATTTTTCTCGATTTTTGGAGTAAAATTCTCAGGGTGTGTGTGCCCTATAACTCATCCTCCCCAACCTTCAAACCCAGCTCTGCCACTGGGTCACTCTTCTCCCTGTGCTCAACGGATCTTAAAGGTGCAGTTTCACTTCGCACCTATAAATAGTATCTACTAAAATAAATAAACAGTAAAATAACGGAAAAAGCTTGCCTTTGCATCTTCTGTAACGTTCATGGTCTAGATTGCCACTTTCCAGTAGGCGGCCGCCATCTTGGATTATGCAAATGAGGGTTTGGCTGGAAAGGGCTCTCAGCAGCAAAACCCTGTCGAATCCCAGAGTGCATTGCGGCTCTTATTTGCATACTCAAGATGGCAGGCGGGCGGGTGGAAAGGAAATTTATTGTAGTAGGCACTTTTTTTTTTTTTACAAGTGTTAGGTATCATTATTCCTTTAAATGTAGAAAGGAGCCCTGTGCGAGGGAGCGAGACAGGCAGGGTCCTATGGGGGGGAGGCACGCTAACAGTGAAAGGGCGAAAGGCCCATGAAATTTGCATACCCACAATCCATTGCAGACTCACAGACATCTTGTTCTCGTTTTCACGGATAAATGGTGACAGCGCAAGCTTTAAATGATTAATAGGTAGAAACAGTTCAGTGTGAGTTATTACACTGCACGTCTTCCATTAAAATTTATGTCACCCTAAGCCTGAGGGATTTAGAATTTAATATGTTCTTATAAAGGTTCCAATTATTTGGGTCAAAACCAGTCAGCTGATCTACTTGACCTTCTGAGGCAGTGTTCAGCTAATTTTTGTAGAGACTCGGGTGCAAGGCAAACCGGGTCTGCAATGCAAGGTCAAAACAGAAAAGTGGTATATTGAGGTTGATAATCATTGAGATTATACAATGTTGTATCTTTGCTCTTTGAGATACCCTGTAGTCTCCGGTTTGCAACACTATATTCTTAACCGTAGCAAAAGTCTTTAAGGGTTTCTCCATCCCCATTATAATTAAAGGGACAGTCCAGTCCCCGAATGACCACTACTTTTTTAAATGCACATTAAAGTACCCAATATCTACTTTAAAATGCACATTCGCATATTGCAAGAACCTTTTTAATTCTGCAGACGCTTTATTGAAAATACAGTTTTACACAATATGCATAATTTCCAGGCTTAATTCTGTAGTTTTGTTCAAAATTGCTGCCTTTTCTGGCCAATAAGAACTTGCAGGAAATTGCATCAATGCAAATTGAACAGCGGCAGACAAAAAGAGGAATTAACACGTAGGGGGCAAGGGTCAGTCCATCTGTCCGAAAATTATGGATGCTTTTGGGAACATGAATGCCCTGCTTCAGGAGCATAAGAAAGTCATAGAAAACCTAAACTCCCTTTTTCTAGATACCCAAGTTAGTGCTAATACCCAATTCTCAAAAATTCGGTCTTTGGCAACTGAGCAGAAAGAGGCCATCGAACTTTTGAATGTGAAAGTGGGAAAAATACTCCAAACTCCATACTCCAAACCAGTTTCCCATAAAGGCACATACAATTAAACAAATAATCACACTCTAAAATACAAAAATACAAAAAAAAAAACAATTGAGACATATAGTACATAATGCTAGGAAATATAAAAAGAGAGAACACCTAAAAAAAGCACTAGCACAGTGCACTAGGCACTGGTCTTCTGGGATAGCAAAGTACAATTTGCATAACTGTGCTAATTTGCATAGCATTCAGTAGGTGATCAAGCCAAACTGAGTGAGATGAAACAGGAATATTCCCACGAAATAATGGGACAAAGATAGTCATAGCTCACTAGGGATCTGTAGCAAATCCACTCTCCCTGGCATTCTCAGAGACAATAGTGCAAGCTTTTGAGTTCCCTCATGCAGTACACGGTTTTGGGAAATCAAAACCCAGTTCATCAAGGGATCACCCTCCCAAATCAAAGCACTTATGTAACAACAAATTGCCACCTATGCATTTTGATTTTGAAAGCATTTATGTGACTAGATTTTGAAATTCGCATCTGACATGCTCACATGAGGGGCGTCTAGACCAAAACAAAGGTACATGTTTCTGACGTCAGACACGTGATGCCTTGCGTTACTGGTTGTCATTGCTGCAGTTATTGACGCAACGCTAACAAGATGACTCCTCTTTTTAATATCAAGATTGCAGTCTGTGTTCTTTGGGTTACAAGCTTAGAAGACAGAGTGTGCCTGCACTAAAAAAGATAATGTTTTTTTACTGTTTAAATGTAGTTTGTATTTAATGTAAAAGTTAAAAATGTTATTGTTTGTGGCTCCACTCTTTTAACAATAGTTGGAAAATTGTGCATGTAAATTTCAACATTTGACCTCACTTTTACCGCAGTTTTCATTTTTTTTTATGTGGGGTACTTCCTTCACCAAACCCTGCTAAACCCTGCTTTCATCGGTTAGGTTTAAAGGGACACTTTGGACTCCATTACAACTTAACTGCATGATCATCTTCATTTTGCACTCGTTCTTTCTGTTTTTGTTTAAATGCAAACAGTTGCTTCTATCTCGAGATACAAGCTAATTAGTGCATAAGTGTAACCCCACCCCTCCCTTTTTTGAATGAGAAATTGAAAGCATACCAAGGTATGCTTTCAACCACGCATGTGCTGTTAACCCCTTATTGACCTGGTTTTTGATTTCCCACAAACCTTCACTGCATGCAGCAAATCAAATACCTGATGTTTTGATAAACAATTGTCTCTACACATGTCAGGGAAGGTAGGGCTGCAACAGATTCCAAGTTATCTGTATCCCATTGTTTCATGGGACTAGCCCTGTCCCATTTTATTGACTCAATTACCATGTCATGGTGACCAGCAGGTTTCTATGCAAATTAGTAGAAAGTTATGCAAATGCTACTTTGCTATCCCAGAAGGCCAGTGTCTAGGGAACTGCGCTAGTGTTATCTCATGCTGCACTTTGCTAATCTTCAAGTAATGTAAAAATGACTGTGCTGTAAAACAACAGCTCCCAGTCATCAGTGTGATCCTTGGCAGATGGACTGACACTTGCCCTGAACTTGCTGATTCCCATTTTTGTCTGCCGGGATGTCATTTGCATTGATGCAACTTCCTCTTAACTCTGACTGGCCAAGAAAGTCATCCATTTAAATAAAACACTGCACAGCTAAGGGGGCGTCCTTACTGCCATGCAAATTGTGTAAAACTGTATTTTTGAAATAAAATATCTTCAAAACTAAAAAGGCTTTTGCAATAAGAGAAAACACATTTTAAAGTACTCATTGGGTTCTTTAATGTGCACTTAAAAGTATTCAGGGTAATTCTGTCACTAAAGCGCACTGCAGGTGGGGCAGCAAAAGCCTGCTTTATTTATACACAACTGTCTCTGCGCATGTCTGGGAGGTTAGGTTTGCCTCAGGTCTCGAGTTTTCTGTGTCCCATTATTTCATAGGACTATCATGGAGTCACTTAATTTACTCACGTTGTTCTGGTCACCTACAGACTGATATTCAAATTAGTACTACATTATGCAAATTTTGGTTTGTTATCCCAGAAGACGACTGTGCAAAACAAAAAGTGAGGGCTGGAGAAGCTAGAAGCACAGGGACTACCTCTGTGCAGCTTTCCAAACCATCAACTTTTGGCTTGCAGAACTGTTCTCAGCGATATACATTAGAGGGACACTTTTAACTCCATTACAACTTAAATGCATTATTATCCTCACTTTGCACTGTGTCGCTCTGATTTTGTTTGAATGCAAACAGTTGCTTGTATCGCGAGATAAAAGCTCATTAGTGCTTAATTGTAGCTCCACCCCTCCCTTTTTTGGGTGATAAATTGAAGGCAAACCTTGGTATGCGCTCAACCACGCGTGTGCTATTAGCGCCTGGGTAATTACCGCCTCCTTGCCCTTTTAGATACTCCCGGAAACATTTTTGCTAAGCTGCTCCTTGATTAACTATCCTCGTGGTGTGACACCAAAAAAATCTGGCCACTCTTTCAAACTGGCTTTCGAAAAGGTCACTCCACTACTGATAATATACTGACGCTAGACCTCCTAATCAATAAATATTCTAAGCTCAAGAATTATCCCCTGTACTTAACATTTATTGATTATGAAAAGGCCTTTGACAAGGTACCAAGACAAAGGTTTTGGCACAAATTACTGCAGCTCGGGGTGAGTCCCACTCTTGTGGAAGCCATTGCCTTACTAAACACAGACACCTGGGTCCAAGTCAGGTGGGGCACCAATAATGAACTATCTAAGAAAATTTCTACCTCACTGGGCTTGAAACAGGGGTGTGTGCTTGCCCCGCTATTGTTTAATTTGTATACCACTGATCTATTTACGACTATTTCCCGCCCGGGCATTATTCCTCCAAAAATGGGCAATATGCCCATCCCGGCATTGGCCTATGCAGACGATCTTGTTATAATGGATCTGTCTTTGTCCGGTCTAAAATTAGCACTCTCCCAGCTGTTCACTTATTCAAGAGCAAATGGCAGGATTATCAACTTTCAAAAATCAAAGGTGATGGCTATAGGGAAAAAGTCTATTGCTGTAGACATTGTTCATCCGGAGGGTTGCTTCCAGTCCGTGGATTCCTTCACCTATCTCGGTGTATTGTTCTCCGCCAAGGGAAATTGGGCAAAAGCACTCGGACAACCTTGCTGTTAAAAGCAAAAATCTCTCCCTGGCCATATCCAAACTAAAACATCTGCCATTCTTTTCTAATGTGGATCCCTACCTAGCTCTTTACTAATCTAAGTGGTTTGGGGCTATTTTATCTGGCTGTGAGATTTGGGGTTAGAGAGCGGTGGGCTGCCCGAAGAAATGGGAGGCATTTTTTTGGCGGACTGTCTTAGGTCTCCCTCAGTGTACCCCTATGGAGGCGCTCAACCTAGATCTAAATCTTCCTCACCTCTCAGCTTTAATTGACATACGCCTTGTAAAATATTTTATTAAGGTTGTTACACCGTCATGATAAAACACTGGTTCAAATTTGTGTACTAGAAGCATTGCGCAGTGACTTTGCATATACTTGGATCTCATATATATCTAATCTCTTTAACTGTATTAACATTTCACTGCGTGACTTAATTTCAACAGACACTATTGCCCTGCTTAAATCTATGAATTGTAAGGAACTGATTACTGCTCACTATTACTCTAAGTGTATTATTCATTGTTCTCAATTGTCTACTTTACGATATTTTAATCAGGCCAAAGCTTTTGCAATGAGAGAACCTTACCTTTTTGTGAGTGAATCTCTTGTAGTGCTTCGCAGCTTTGCCAAGCTGCGCAGAGGAATCCTTCCCTCTAGTCACTATTTATCAGCCAGGCTGGGACTAGTCTCCAACTGCACAGCTTGTATTTCTGACCCTATGCATTGTGACAACATTTTTCATCTATTTACCTCATGTCAATTAGTAAATGTCCCGCGTAATCGTCCCGCGTAATCGCTGGCTGTCCAAATATCTGCTTCCAGATGCCAGCATCAATTTCATTATGATTCTAAATGAGAGTGTTTATGCTGATCTTGTTGGAGTTTACATTTTTGTGAAGACTTCTTTTTCATTGAAAGAGTGGAAACGGTTTTAATTATTCTATTAGCGGTTTTTTACTGTTTTTTATTACTATGTCTGAGCTGTTGTATATCTTGTAATGCTGTAAAAAGCGAATAAAGATACATGTTACAACTCAACCCCTGGTTAAACTGTTTTTTGATTTCCCACAAACCCTCACTGTATGTGGGAAATCAAAGGCACGCTCTATTGATAAGCATTCGTCTCTGCGCATGTCAGGGAAGGTAAAGCTGCAACAGATTCCGAGTTATCTGTGTCCCATTATTTCATGGGACTATCCCTGTCCCATTTTATTGACTCACTTACCTCGTCATGGTGACCTGCAGGCTTCTATGCAAATTAGTAGAAAGTTATGCAAATGATGCTTTGCTATCCCAGAAGGCCAATGCCTAGTGCACTGTGCTAGTATTAGCTCATGCTGCACTTTGCAAGTCTTCAATAATAATCATAATAATAATTTTATTTGTATAGAGCTGACCGGTTAAAGGGAGGCTCCAAACCCCCATCGCACTAGCATGCATCCTTACCTTCTCAGCAGCAGGAGCATGCATGTGCGATGTGGGATCATAGAATGGCTCCGTTCCTAATATGGCCATCTTTCTCCTCTCTTCTGCAGAGTTTAATTACTGCAGGTACGCTTGTTGTAACAGCGCATGCGCTAGTGGAAGCCTGCATCCGGGGTAAATCTATCCCAGAATGCCGTGCGTCACAGTGTTGTGACGCAGCACGGGTTGGTTACAGCTTCAGTTCGTTCCACGATCGGCAGAATTCGAGCGGCTTTAGAGAACTGAAATAATGTAAGTAGTTTATATTGAACTATTTGTTTTTTGTCTTTGTGTGAGTGTGTGGCGTTTAAGGTGCGATTTGTGGCTCCATTTAAAGAATCATTTTTTTTTCCTAGTTAAGCTGCACCAACACGGTTAAATAATGCCAACAAACTGGCAAAGGAGACGAGACGTGCAGAAATATGCTGCGCAGTGAGATAAATGTTTATAACCGGAGAACGAGGGTAATTAGCTTGATGCCCGCCAGCGGGCTGTTCTGTCTGAGTAGTTAACATGTGCGAGAAACAAATGCTTTCAGATCTGGTTTAAAATCTGGCGCTCTGTTTTACGTGTCAGAGTGGCTATAGTTACTTCATAGTGCTTGACATTTACCTTGGCTGGTCTGAAACGCATACCACTCACGCACTCACTCATCGCGCACACATTTCCATAGCACAATCACTGCACTGACAATACATGCAAGTGTAACACTCACTCGTTTGTAGATGAGCCAGTAGGTGGCAACGTTGTTTTAATGAGAAATCGATTTTCATTTTATAGAAAACCTTTTAAATTGTTCATGCGCCTATATGTAATATCCTGAGTATGTACTAAAATAAGTTTGTCATACCAAGTCGCTCGTATGCGAACATGGTGGGGTTGTTTCTGAACATCATTTAAATCTTCTTGGTACTAAAAAACTAAACGCAAATGTATAGAGAACTGCCACCTTCTCCTCGGATCTATATCCAGGTGCACAGTATTGTCACTGGTGACCAGACTCTGCCCCTGGACATGGATATCGCGAGACTTTAGGTCACGCATGCGCTCATCAAGCAACCCGGCCCCTGCAATGTGGAAACTGCAGAGGTGCCTGGTTGAATAACGGCTCGAGGAGGAGACGAGTTTCTGACGCCGGAAGTCCCCCGGGGAGGCAGGAATAGGAGTAAGTAGCAGTTTTTCCTACTTATTTTAAGATGTTTGTGTAATGTTTTTTAATTCTTTTTTGCATGCATATTAAAGTTAAAAAGGTTTACTTTAATCTGAATGCAGAAAAAAATACATTTAAAAATGTGGATCCTCCCTTTAATTAAATCATCGCGATCTGCGGTTCCCGATAACATCCCTGCTCTTTGCTAGAAGTATTTTCCGTTGCTTTGGGCCGCCCTCATTCAACCCGCAATTACTTTCTTTTGTTTCCAGTACCATTCCTGACTCCTGGAGAGGCTCCATTCTCTCCCCCCTGCATAAAAAGGGAGACAAGTTGGACCCA
>JASBQI010310205.1:0-10866 GCA_030264875.1 Desmognathus valentinei | reverse complement strand
TGATTTTGAGAGTATCTGCAATATTGTTATTGTTATTTCTGCCATGAGGTAATACTGTACTTTTCTTTGGTGGCTGAAAATAATTGATTCAATAAGTAGCTGCTAGATATGTGATGATTTGCTCCACATGTTTTGTGATTGTTACATTTGTGATCCATACAATTTTCCCCTGACTTCAGGCTTTAGCCATTTGCATATTCAGTTTTCTTTTAATCAAAGTCTCAGGTTAGGCAGTTTCATTTGGCAAATAGACATTTGCCCAGAAAGAGTAGGACCCAAAATTTTATCTGTGATAATCATGTGTTAAAACCAAATTGTGTTAGTGTTAGACCCAGTTGTCATCGTTCAGGGGTGCCCAAAGCTTTGGCCTTCTCTATGCCAGATACATCTTTCATGATGAACATAGGCCCCCTCCATAATGAATCCTTGCAAGTCCTCTAGAAAGCTAAATCATATTTATTCTTCTAAAAAAAACATTTTGGGTTTTGTGGCTAATCCTACTGATGTAGTCAACTTAGTAACTTTTTTATGTTTAAACTTTTTATTCAAGTATATAAGTGCACAAATCAAGCAGCAAGAAAAAGAAACATACATGTTTCATAAACTTAAATTCATCTTACATGTATAACTCGCAAATATTCATTAACAATTTAAAGATAACATTAAAAAATAAAAAAATAAATAAAAACATTAAAAGTATTTATTAATTTAAGTATGATTCTAGAGGTGACCATATAACTTTAAACTTAACCAGTCTTTTCATAGATGCAGAGAATGCTCTTTCTAACATAATAATTACATACTTTGTTCCACCACTCATAAGTTGGAAGATCTTGTTTTTGCCAATTACATGTAATAGTCTTAATGGCAATCATAATCAATATATCTAATAATTTAACCTGCGTGTCATTAATCCAATTCATTTCATTAAATGAATCAATAAAAATGTCAATCAGAGATATTCTGGAAGTAATATTAAATATTCTTTTGATAACTTCTTGAATAGAACACCAAAAATTTGTTAATAATGAGCATGAGAAAACTATATGCAATAAATCAGCATTATCACCATCACATCTCCAACACTTATTCGGTATATCTGGAATAAATGTATGTAATTTTTGAGGTGTGTAGAAAATATCATGTATTAAGAAAAATATAGTTTGTGATAGATGTGCTGAAGTAGAAGAATTAAGTATTCTTTTCCATAACCTAGGTAAATATTCAAGAATGTTATGTTGTTGCAGAATATCCCTCCATAAATTTGGCAAAAGAGTTTCTTGGGTGGCGATCGCCCATTTTTGAATGCATTTATAAATCGTACTGGCTGAAGGTATTTGTTTTAAAGAATTAAGGAAAACTGAAGCCAATTGACTTTCAATTTTGAAATTTGTTAGTTTTGTACAATAGTTTTGTATAATCGGGCGTAAAGTATTATATTTATGAATGTCGAGAGGTGGCAGAAGAAATTCGTCTTTTAGGGTCAACCATGTTTTAGGTTTATTTTCAACTATCAATTGTTCAAAGTTTTGTATACCTATTCGTTGCCAATCTTTCCAATTACAGTATTGGCCATTAATTGTACATTTTGAATTAAACCAAATAGAAGTTAAACTAGGAATCAAATTAGGATCAAATTTATTCCAATATACTAAAAAGATCTTTCGACATAAATTAATTATCAAACCTCTGCAATCCAGTCTTTTTTTATCAAGAGTTAGAATATTATTAATATTTAGCGGTTTAAGTATCGCAATTTCCCACTTTAGCCAAATAGGAATCTTGAATTGTTCTTGTACCTCTGGGTACCACCACCATGCCGAATGTGCAATATTAAAGGCGTGAAAATATAATTTAAAATTAGGTAAATTTAACCCACCTTCTGCTTTAATGTGTTGCAATTTACGCATTGCTAATCTGGATTTCTTTTTGTTCCAAATAAACTTAGAAATCATGGATTCTACCTTAGTAAAAAATGTATTCGAAAAGGGAATCGGTAGTAAATAAAGTGGGTAATTTATTATTGGAGAAATAACCATTTTAGTAATTTCACATCTTCCCCACCAAGATAAAATTAAATGCGACCAGGAGTCAATATTTTTTTGTATTTTTAAATTAATCATTTTTTGATTTAAAACACACATTTCTTTTATAGTAGGAGCAACTAATATACCAAGGTATTCTATGGATTTCGGTGACCATATAAAATCATAATTTTGAAAGTCTGATTGTACACACAGATTATTTAACGGAAGAACCATGGATTTATTAAAATTAATTTTATATCCAGAAAATTTTGAATATTCACCAATTAAATTCATTAGTACAGGGATAGATTTATTTGGGTTAGAAATATATAAAAGTATGTCATCCGCATAAGCTGATAGTTTTACTTCAAATGACTTTGACTTGATACCATGTATATTTTTATTAATTCGAATTAATTCCAATAAGGGTTCTAGGGCTAATATAAACAATAAAGGGGATAATGGACAGCCTTGTCGTGTACCTCTTTCTAAATTAAAAAAAGGTGAAATTAATCCATTTATTCTAACAGCTGCTTTTGGGGTATAATATAAACACTGTATGAATTGAATAAATTGTTCTGGAATATTATGCCATCTGCAAGTTTCAAAAAGAAAATTCCACTCTACAGAATCGAAAGCCTTTTCAGCATCTAATGCTATTGTACATATAGGAGATTTAAACTTAGAGGCTGCAGCTATTATGTTACACAACAAGCGCGTATTCCATGAGCTGGATCTTCCCTTTAGAAATCCTACTTGATCTGGATGAATTAATTTTGTCATAAAAGGAGAGAGCCTATTTGCTAATATTTTAGCAAATATTTTACAATCAATATTAATTAATGAAATTGGTCTATAATTCCCCATTTTTGTATGATCTTTGTTAGGTTTTGGAAAAACCAAGATATGAGCTTGTGTGAAAGTTCCTTGAGGTTTTTTATTTGTAATATAACAATTAAATAAGTCCAATAGGTATGGTACACATATATTTTTGAATTCATTAAAAAATTCTATAGAAAACCCATCTGGACCTGGTGCTTTTTGTTTATTAATGGATCTCATTGCATCGTGTATTTCTTGAGCTGTAAAAGGATCCGCTAAAGAATTTAAGTTTAACTTTGAATAATTAAGTCTGGGTATATTGTGTATAAAATCCTTTATTTTTTCCATTGGTTCTTTTAATTTAGAAGAATATAAATCTTTATAAAATCTCTCAAACGAAGAAAGAATATCTTTATTGTGGAAAACTAAATCATTATTCTGATTATAGATGGATGTAATAATAGATTTGTTTTTTTTTATTTTGATATAATTTGCTAACATTTTTCCCATTTTTGATCCCTCTCCATGTATTTTTGATTGAAATCTTAAAATGGCTATGCCTGCTGCATTGGTTTCTTTTTTATTAAAATCAAATTTAATTTTAACTAGATTCAAGAAATCTATTTGTGAGTTAGTGTTTTTATATTTTTCTTCTGCTTTTTTAATCTCGTCAATTTCCTTTTGTCTCTCTAAAATCCATTTTCTTTTTTTGTTTGCCACATATGAAATAATGTTACCTCTTGTAACTGCTTTATAACAGTCCCATAAAGTTTCTGTAGATGTGTCCGGATTATTGTTATTTTTAAAATATTCTATACTGGTATTCTTAATTTTGGCTTTAAATTCGTTATCCAATAATAAATAATTGTTAAACCGCCAACATGCATTATTATTATTTAAATTATTAAAATCCAAGCTTAAATATATAGGGGCATGGTCTGATAATATGATAGGATCGATTTTAGCCGTAACAATGGAGTTAATTAATTTTCTCGAAATAAACAAATAATCAATCCTGGAATAAGTATTGTGTGGTGGTGAGTAAAATGAATAATCAATCGTTGTAGGATTTATTAATCTCCATGCATCAACTAGATTAGTTTTTTCTATGCATGACTTAAATTGTTTATAATGTCTAGAATTATTGAATCTGTAGTTCGATTTTCTATCCAGGATAAAGTCCATGGGAAAATTGCAATCTCCTCCAATTATTATATCTTCAGAGGAAAATTTATTTAATAAAGAAAGTATACTTGTCCAGAAGGTATTATCTGGGTTAGTTGGGGCATAAATGTTAAATATACAAAACTTTTTGTTATCGATCTGGATTACTGCATACGCCCATCTCCCATTAATATCAAAAGATGAATTTATTAGTCTATAATTTATGTTTTTGCGAATCAAAAACATCACTCCGTTTCTTCTGCCATCTCCCGGGGCCCATAAGATGTTATAAAAATATCTGTGTTTAACTTTAGCTGATTGTATATTGTTAGTATGTGTTTCTTGTAACAATAAAAGATCCACTTTCTGTTTATATGCATATTGAATAATTTTTTGTGCTTTAACTCTATTATTGATGCCTTTGGCATTCCAAGAACATATATTTAACACCATTGCATATGTATTCTAAGAGTATTATTTACTTGAATTTTACCCTTAAATGACAACATACACCTATGCACATTTCTATTTAAAAAACTGAATAGTTTAACAATAAAGGCATCCTGTCAATCAATAAAACATCTGAAAAATTCAGGCATTGACAATAGAAATTACAGTAACTCATGTTGACAGTATAATTTGGTCTTAGATTAAAACATTTCCAACTAGAATTCCCATTACTAATAGTAAAGACAATTAGAAACTTAAAAACGTGAAATAGAAAGGAAAAAAATAAAAACACTATATACGCTAAAATACAAAAACCTAAAAAATAAAAAACTGTTATGCTAGAAAAAAATGTGAATTCGACCTCCTTTTTTGGCATAAAAAGGCTATTAAATTGTAAAATTTCAAAAAAGGAGATTAGAATTCCGCAAAAAATTAGGAAGAACATACTGACTCTATAGTCAGTGACACCGGAAAAATACACAAGCACGGTGTCTAACCCAGGGTTTCATACACCCGCCAGCCCCACCTCCACTTCTTATTGTATCTATAAAGGTATTACAGCAAAAATAAAAACAGTAGAGAATAACAAATTAACGGTTCAACCACTCTTAGCATGAAATTGGATCTAAATAAATGTAACATAGCTAAATCATCCAATTGCATAAATATTGTGCAGAGCAGTATCAGACATTGTAAAGACAATTACATCATTTATGATGTGATTTTGAAGCTTTTTTTGAGATGGAAGGCAAAGATGGTAAAGTCTCCATTTCATCTGAAGTTATTTTATAGAGGAATTGGCGAATATCCTCTATATTATCGTATATCTTTGTAACTGAGTTGAAAGTTAGTTTGAAAGTAGATGGATATATAAATCCATATTGGATGTTTAATTTCTTAAATGTTGGTCTTAAATTCAGGAACTCTTTCTTTTTGTCAGCCGACACTTTACTTAAATCTTGGTTGATAAAAATCCTATGTCCATTCCATGAAAGATCTCTTGTCTGTTTAACTGTACTCACTATTAGTTGGACTTGTCTTCTTTTGAGTAAGTGAATTATTACTCCCCTAGGTTTTTTTGGATCTGCTTTTGCCATTTTAGGACCTAGTCTATGAGCATCCTGCAGCTCTAAATCAATTTCCAGCTTTAAAAGATTTTTTAAAAAAATTGCAAAAAAGTCACACAAGTCACCCTGTTCAGATCCTTCCGGGATGCCGTAAATTCGAAGGTTATTACGTCTACTTCGGTTGCTGTTATTTTCGCACTCTTTTTCTAATAGTGAGACTCTTTGTCTCAATTCATGTATACTGTCAGTAGTAGTTTCCAATTGTTCTATTCTGTGTTCAGCTTCTTGAAATCTATTATCCATTTTAGCTAACGTTGCTTCCATATTGTCCAATTTTTTAGTTGTTTTTTCCATGAAAGGCTGTAAGGCATCCAGTTTTGCCATTATTCGGTCCAGTTTAGCATCATCCAACATATGTAGTTTATTTGAATCTGGAGGAGAATTAGGATCAGATTTCAGTCTTTTTGGAGCAGGATTATCTTTTTTCAATGGTAATTTAGTATTTTTTAGAGGTAGACCTACTGGATCCTCCATTTTATACCTTTTTCTTTCTATTCTCTTTTCGTTTCTTCAAATAAATAAATAATTGTTATCTATTTAGTATTATACTAATATAGAGGACTGTTCTGAACGTAATAATCCCTTATGATACCAGACTAAGTAAAGTAACACTTTGTTATACTGAGACTAATTTTAATCTTTCTAGCTATTTTCAATATTCCTTTCGCAATGTAGTTCTCATTCAATGACTTTTATTGGTAATATGTGTTCAATACTACCAAAAGAGTACCAACTTTCTAAATAAAAGTGGCTTGAAACTACTTAACCTATTTTAATAAAAAGATCAATCTGAGGAATAATTTGAGCATATATCCAATGCTTCAAAAATTCACAATATTATGTAGAAAGGGAAAAAAGAGCCTGGATAGCTGAATACTTAAAAAACAAAAAATCCTGTTTCTTAGTTACATAGAGCTTCTATTATTAACTGGCAAAAAAACGCACATTTGACACATTTCTCATTTTCAATCAATTCATTTTTAAAGCACATCTTTATTCTTTACTTCAGAGTCTTCTGAGGAAAAAAAAATACCTCCTTTGTTTTAATCGCCAAATCAGTCTTGAGCTAATCATTTAAACCCTGTTTTCATCTTCAAGGTATTATTTTCCCAGTCAGTACTCCGTTAAGAGATGCAGCATTTCCTCTTTATAGGTTGTATGGAGAATAGTAGTGCCAAACACATCAGCTTGTTTGTACTGACAACTGCATATGCATAGTAATTATGAAGAGCCACTTCTTCCTATGAACCAAGTAATGAACAACAAGGCCCTTTTATTTTGACACTTCTCCTAGAGGAGCTTTTCACTCACAGCAGAAGCCTCACATTCTTTTTCAGATACACAATTGCTATTTTACTTCAGCAGATGGCATTGAAAAAAGGCGCACTTTTGTCATTCACTTTTCCTCTTTTCGTTTAATAGAAGTAATTCATGTTTCCACCTATTCCTTAGTGAGTAGCCTTTATTGTAGAGACCCTTATTGTTGGAGCCAGGTTTCTTAATTAAGATATCTAGTCAAGTTTCAAACGCCACCTTCTGTTATACATCTAGTCTGTGCCAGCTGCAGCCCTGCTTTCACACAGTATGAAGTGATTCCCTCCTCAGCCAGCACACGTCTTGCAGCCTCTCATTTTCCACAGCCTTGTCTAAAATGTGAAGGATAAATATTTGTTTCCTTATTTTACTGTGCAGCGCTCACTCCCAAAGACTTTCAGTCATTCATCATGACAAGTTAATTGCTGCCGCCATTTCCTGTCTCTGTTTACCTCAAGAGCGGGAAGCGCGCGACTTTCAAAGCAGTCCATTATTTCTCTTCTTTTACAGGTCGGTGTCTGCAGCACATCTTCGGATAGCACAGGCAGCCTTTAAATCATAAATTACATGCCTTTTGTCACCCTCGTGGAGTTGAAGGTCGGGTCAGCGGTGGGAGCTCAACCCAGGAGCACCATACTCGTCCGGCGCCAAGCCACGCCCGCATAGATATCACTCTTAAAGCGAATGATCAAACAGAAATAACAACCAGAGCCTTGGTTGATTGTGGGGCTAATGGAAATTATATTGACAGGACATTTCAGATCAATCAGAAAATACCTACTAGAAAGAGACGAATACCTGAAACAGCTATGTCTGTAGATGACTCTCTTCTGAGTTCAGGACCCATAGATGAGAACACTGTTCCTTTGCTACTAACTTTTCAAGGCATAAGTAAAGAAGAACAGTTTGACATTATTAGTACCCCGACTTTTAAAGTGATTCTGGGTATGCCTTGGCTAGTAAAATGGAATCCTATCATTGATTGGGCCTCAAGAACTATACGGATTGAATCAGTGACCCCCTGTTACATTAACACTACTAGTTCGGTTATTGCTGAAAAATATCCTGATTTGATTACGGTATTTGATGCTAAAGAAGCAGATGTTCTTCCTCCACATAGAGAATATGATTGCCAAATAAATCTAATTCCCGAAGCTAGTATTCCATGTGGAAGGATATATGCATTGTCTCCTAAAGAAGACTTAATCCTTAAAGATTACATCAAGGAGAATTTACAAAAAGGGTTTATTAGACCTTCCTCTTCACCAGCAGGTGCTCCTTTGTTCTTCGTCCCTAAAAAAGACTGTGACGAGTTAAGGCCGTGTGTCGACTTCCGCCTACTCAATTTGATCACAATCAAAAATAAATACCCTCTTCCTTTGATACCAGTGTTGCTAGATCAAATCCAGGATGCCAGATGGTTTTCGAAAATAGACCTAAAGGGAGCATATAACTTAATCAGAATGAGGGAGGGAGACGAATGGAAAACTGCCTTTAGAACAGCTCATGGACATTTTGAATATTTAGTCATGCCCTTTGGACTATGCAATGCCCCAGCTTACTTTCAACACTTTGTGAACGATGTGTTTAAAGACATCCTAAACACGTTTATGGTTATCTACTTAGATGACATTTTGATATTTTCTCAGGACTTACAGGAACACCAAGTACATATTCGAATGGTTTTGGAAAAACTACTAAGGAACAGGTTATATGCTAAAGAGTCAAAATGTCTATTTTTCAAAGAACAGGTCCCCTTTCTAGGTTATTTGATCTCACACCATGGGAGAGAAATGGATCCTATCAAGATCCAAGCAATAGTCAATTGGGAGGCACCACATAATGTCAAGGAAGTACAGAGATTTCTGGGTTTTGCAAATTTTTACAGACAATATATCCAATCATATTCAGACATAGTAATACCTCTGACTCAAGTTCTCAGAAAGAAAAGTTTTCACTGGTCTTCAGAACAACAGGCAGCATTTGAATCCTTAAAGCAAGAATTTACCAAAGCACCTATTTTGATCCACCCAGATTTTTCCAGTCCATTTATTGTAGAAGCAGATGCATCATCTAATGCGATCGGAGCAGTCTTATCTCAAAAGAATGCACAACAGGAAACGCACCCTATAGCCTTCTACTCTAGAAAACTCAGCACTGCCGAACAAAATTACACAATTTATGAGAGGGAATTGTTGGCCATTAAAGAAGCGTTAAAACAATGGAGACACTATTTAGAGGGCACAGGTCATCCTATTACCATTTATACTGACCATAAAAATCTTGAATTCCTAAAGAATTTGACATGTCAAAATGGTAGACAGGCTAGATGGTCACTATTCTTCTCCAGGTTTGACTATATTATCACATACAAACCTGGAAATTGTAACGCCAGAGCAGATGCATTGTCCAGACTATACCCAGAGGAAGAAAAGGCTGAAAGTGTACCAACTCCGATCCTTTCTGCAAAGCGTGTTATTGGTGCTACTTCCTATGTTTTGTCGTCATTCCTTCAAGAGGTTAAAAACAGTTATGTTTCACCGGATAAGGAGAAATTTCTTGCAGTTAGCCCTCTGAATAAACAAATTGAGGGTCTATGTTTTCATGGAAATAGACTTTGGGTACCCAAATTGGCACAACAATTGGAATTGTTGCAGTGGTGTCATGATGCTCCTCTGGCAGGACACCCAGGACCAGTTAAAACATTGGAGCTTTTGACCAGATATGTTTGGTGGTCTAAGATGAAAGATTCAGTGACAGAATATGTTAGACTGTGCCCAGTTTGTGCCCGTACTAAGACTAGTCATTTGGCTCCTCAAGGTTTATTGCAACCTTTAAAGGTTCCTGCTGGTCCTTGGCAGGATTTATCTATGGATTTCATAACGAATCTTCCCAACTGTAATGGATATTCTGTGATTTTGGTTATTACAGATTTATTTACTAAGATGGCTCATTTTGTTGGTCTCACCCGTCTCCCTAATGCTAAGGCTCTTGCGAATATATTTCTGTATTCCGTTATTCGACTGCATGGCATACCTAACTCTATTGTTAGTGACAGAGGTACACAGTTTCTGGCAAACTTTTAGAAATAGCTTAATAGTCATTTGGGCACCAAGTTATTGTATTCATCAGGTTATCATCCCCAAACTGACAGAGCTACTGAGAGATGTAACCAAACGTTGGAGCAATACATGTGCATATTTTGTATGAGAGAAGAAAGGAGTTGGTACACAGCCTTGCCCCTCATAGAGTTTCTGTATAATAACTCATACCACTCTGCTATTAAGACAACACCCTTCTGCACGTTAATGGGCTACCATCCTCGTTTTCTTCCATCTAGATTTCCCCATTCACCATTAGTTCCTGAAGTTTTGGCATTTCTGAAAACATTCTCGTCTAGGGTACAAGTTATAACATCCCTCCTCTTGGCTTCTAAGGCAGCGATGAAACATCAAGCTGATAAACATAGGAGGGCTGACCCTGATTACAAGATTGGTGATAAAGTCTGGTTGTCCACGAAGAATTTGCATTTCAAGGGTACCTCCTGTCCCAAACTGTTGCCTCGTTTTATTGGTCCTTACATCATTGATGCAGTCTATTCCTCTGTAGTGGTTCATTTACGTTTGCCTCCTACTCTAAAGTGCCACCCGGTTTTCCATGTTTCCCAAGTTAAGTTCTGTGATCCTGCCATGCGCCCTGATGTTACTGCCCAGAAGCCTCCTCCTGACACTCAGGGCGAGTACCAGGTGGCTAGGGTCGTAGATTCTCGGTTGGTGAGGGGGAAGCTTCAGTATTTGATTGATTGGGTTGGTTATGGCCCTGAAGACAGGTCTTGGGAACCGGTTGCTAATGTTCATGCCCCGCGCTTGCAAGCGGCTTTTCATGCTAAGCATCCGGACAAACCCAAACCTGCTGGGGTGGTGATTGGAGGAGGGTACTATCAGGATCCCATCTAAGTCTCC
>JASBQI010299132.1:0-10881 GCA_030264875.1 Desmognathus valentinei | reverse complement strand
AATGGTCACTGTAAAATACTTGTCAACAATGCGAGTGAAGAATCAATAACAATCCCAAAAGGTACAGTAATTGGGTTTGCGGTCTATGACACGCATTCTAGTGTCGACCTAACTAATACCATACTGGGTGCCACAAGGGACATGATTGACGAGGAATCCCAATTGATATCAGACAGCATGTACTCACAACCGTGGGGGTGATTTAAAGTTCATTCTTTATATCCTGAATTACCTTCTGATGAGATTTGCGTTCAACATAAACAGGAGGGTGACACAATTGTGTTTTCAGTAAATGAGTCTGACACTGAATATCGCTGTCACGCCACCACCAAAGATTTAACTGCCCAGCTAGATGAACAATACGAGGTGGCTGCACCCGAGGTATTTCCTGGGTTCACCAAACTAGTGGAGGATCAAATTGCAAAAGCAGGCGGCTGCACCACCGATGAGGAAAGAACAGCATTAAGACAGATGTTCTTTGAACATCACGAGGTATTCAGAGATTCATGCGACTGTGGGGGTACACTCCTACACGTAATGAAAATACCCACCGATCCAAGCCTTCCTCCCATATTTCAAAGCATTATTAAAAACCTGGAGGAAAGGAAAATAATGAGACGGGTTCATAGCTCATTCCACACCCTGGTTTTAGCTGTCCTTAAACCATCGGGGAGCTGCCCCCGAGCGCGGTACATTACCCTACATTGACGACGTGCTGCCTAAAAATACCACGTTCCAATCTCATCTGGAGGCAATAAAATACGTGCTGACACAGCTAAAAGACGCTGGCACCAAAGTGCAACTGCAAAAAGCGCAGTGGTGCCGCACAAAAAGTGAACTTTTTAGGGCACGAAGTTACTCCTGATGGCGTTAATGTACAGAAACTAAAACTAGACACGATAATGTAACTAAAAGACCCACGATGCATCAAAGATGTTAGGAGCATCCTGGGAGTTGCAAACTACAGCAGAAAATTTATTGAAGATTACTCTGACATAATCCAACCTCTGCTGAAACTATTGAAAAAAAAAAAAAAAGACAGTAAATGGGAGTGGTCCGAGGTACACCGTAATGCAGTGGCCACGCTTAAAAGCAGGCTCATGAAGGCTCCTTGTGTAGCATACCCCGATAAGAATAAAGAATTCTTTTCAGAGGTAGGAAATTCTGACATACGCCTTTCAGCCGTATTATACTAAAAAAAAGTGGACTCCATCCCCAAAGTTATATCCTACGCAAGTAAAACACTGTCAGGAGTTGAAATTAAATTTAATGACTGCGAAAAAGCACTGTTTTCAGCGGTTTGGGCGATGCAACATTTTAAAACCCTGTATCCATGAAAGTAAAATAATTTTAGAAAATGTTCATCAGTCACTTCGTTTTCTAAATAGCAACTGGATCAGAGAAGGGAATGTTACAGGTTCACGAATTACTAACTGGAAGTAATCTATGCAGAGCTTTCCAATTGTAATACGATACTCTAAAGCTAAAAATAACATACTTGCGCAAGGCTTGGCGAATTTGCATGAATGTGATTTTGAACTTTGCACCGGGGAAGATTGTGAACCCAGTGACATGGAACCTTTTTGCTGATTTACCATACAAGATTTATCACGACTCATGTAATGACATGCCCTGTGTATTTATAGATGAATGTATTTTTAACTTCCCTACAGGTGAGCGCATAGCAGGCGCTGGTAATACACGCCTGGATGACTTTCCCATCAAACCACAAGGGCTATGCATAGGGAACAAAAGTAGCCAGGTGGCAGAGCTTGCGGCTGCGTATTTGGCGATTGTCATTGCATGCACGCATAATTTAAAAGAATTGATTGTGGTAACTGATTATATGTATGCAAGAAACTTATTTGCGGAGTTCTTGGCTGGATGGAAATCCAGAGACATAAAATGCGCAAATGGCAAAGGATTTAAGCACGCCACCCTCATTCTTTCAATTGACAAATTTGTATTGAATAATAACCTGGTGATATACTGGATAAAGACAAAGGGACACTCCACGGTCCCCGGGTGGGGACAAAACAATGAATGATTTGGCGCACAAAATGGTGACGGAAGATGCCACCAAGGGGACCTTGTTTCCCATTGACCACCTTCTCACCATTGACACAGACACCGTACTGTGTTCTGCCATTACCCGTTCTTACAACTCCCAGGACATCAGTACTCCCTGGTCACAGGAGGGGCCCGATCAGAACCTGATTGCGGCGTAAATCTCTGACACCACTATAAGAAAATTTTACAAATTTATAGAAAAACCTGAAATTAATCCTATAGCCCAGGGGGGATATGGATCAAAATGAAGAATTACGAGTCTTGCACAGGGCACGTGCAAACTGGGCCGCACATGATGCAAGACGTGGAGATTTATTGAAACGGCTATCTTAGATGCGCTAAATTCCAACCCAGTGCCTCGGCACACAGGGCTCCTTTAAGAAAACGTGGTCTCACATTCCATGGTCAGCTATCCAAATTGTAAATTGGCCCCGTGATTAAATCAAACCATGGTAACCAATATATGTTAACTGTTCTTGGTTTATTTACTAAATGGGTGGAGTGCATTCCAGCACCAAATTGTAAAGCCGATACCGCAGCCCTGCTACTAATTAATCCTGTATTTAGCCGCCAGGGGCTGCCACAAACGTATATTTTTCCGACAAAGGTATTTTATTTACTGCTGAAATAACGACCACAATGTGGCAAATATTGGGTGTCAAACGTTAACTACATATTGCCTACCACCCTGCCAGCAGTGGCACTGTGGAACGCACCAACCAGACCATTGTCTCTATTCTTAAAAAGAATGTGGACGACACTGGCAAAGATGGGACCTGAAACTCCCACTAGTCTTAATAACTATTGGGGCAACACCCTCTAGGGTCACTGGATTCAGCCCTTTCGAGCTGCTCCATGGCAGAAGAATGAACGTTCCTATGCATATTCTGTACAAAACAAATGAACAAATACGTATAGGTGCAAACTCCACACATGAATATGTATCCACTCTGAGGAAACATTTACAATATGCTTTTGCATCCGCGCAACAGCACCTGGAGAAAAACTGTGGAGTCAAGCCACCCCAACTACAACCTTAAAACTACGAAAAAGGAATTTGAAATAAACAGAAGAGTTTATTTTTCAACTACCTTAAACGCGAAGCAGAACACTCTAAGTTCCTTCTGAGGTGGAAAGGGTTCTACTTAATTGTGGACGAACTTTCCCCTGTAGTGTACAAACTTAGACACTGCAAAGCCAGCTTCAATGAGGAATGCTGGTGCCACGTAAAGCAATTGAAAGCTGCACATCTGCAGTCTAAAATTAAAACTTCTGGAAAACACTGGAGAAGAGTAGGATAATAGACAGGATTGCCTACCAATATGATGTATTTACATTTTCTTTCTCTCCTCCATACTTAGATACTTTATAATCCTTTCAGCACTTAGAGATGTTCCTGCCCGGAGCCTCAAGGACGTATGGTCGCCAGACTCTACCCACGACTGAAGGACCCACAGACGGATAAGATGGAACATACCGAAAAACTCCATGAACAGGCCTCCCTCTCAAGGGATCTCTTCTACAAAGTCGTGGAGCTCATCCTCTTCTTCGCCGACACATACCGTCGTCAACTAGGACTGAGGGTCAACTACCTACGGGTCAACTACTTACTTCGAGCCCACATCCCTCTGTACTTTGTGGATGTGCACCTTGTTCGAACTGCTCTATCATCTTTACATGGACATGATTTAGACCTGACTCAGATTCGTATCGCCTATGAATGTGGGCACAACTATTACCATGTTTGTTGATGCCGATCATATGCATATTTCTTTCCTCATTAATATACCACTTGTAAAACTTGAAAGATTTATCAACTAAAGAAAATCTTGAATGACATACACTAAACATGCCACTTTTACGATCAAACCAATCACACACTCTACTTGTACCACGATTGTACCTATGGGCGAGATCATCAGTATTGGCTCAGAAACTCTTTTCTATGTTTATACTGAAAAACTGGAAGGGGGGATGAAACTAGTGAACACATTCAAACCTTACTCCATCCCACCTCACCCTGACCTAGATTTCCTCCTAGATAAAAAGCAATCACACTCACTCCAACTTCTTCTAACACATGACAACGTTTCAATCTCTGACCTAAAATTCTCCACTGAAGACTCTTCCTACGTACTCTCTCCTGAGTACTGGAAGCATGTGTTTCAGATACTTTGGGCCTCTGCCATAACCCTCTGGGTTATCCTCGCCACTATATGGATTGCGGTCCATAATAAATATATTCTAGAATTGGTCAAAATCGTGCGAAAACGACAACAGGAAATCCTACTGCAACAAATGCAGGGTAATGTTGTCTGACTCTACTGGGCGGTTCTCCCCGCATAGTCCGAGGGGGGGGAGACATTACAAACTGCCCACCAAAATTTTTTTTTCTCTCTTCAAAACAAAAATTTTAAACAAAAATTTCTCTTCTATCATATAACCCGACTCGATACTCATTTTGACACTCGCAAGAAGTAGGTTCTGCGATTGGCAAAGGGGGGAACTGTCGGGCCCTTTTGGGACAAAAACAATACAAACGCCATTTTGAAATATGGTGCAAGTGTTTTCATGTCATTTGCCGGCCGCATTGAACTGAATGCTCTGAACTTTAACTGCAGCGCGAGCGTAAGGGGAGGAGCTTAGTGCCTTAAACTAACCTACTAACTTTTAACACAAAAGAGCGTTCATTTCTATGTTGGGCCAATGCAGCTGAGGTGATGCACACGGCACTGTTACAATAAAATGGTAACATTTCCAAAAAGAAATAAAGACAGAAAGATAAGCTATTTTCAGGGCTACACCTGACCTTCACTCTTCATAAAAAGAATGTGCGGATGGTCATGAGAACATCTAATCTACAAGCACCAACGTCCTTGGCAAGACAGAATAGGGATTCTCAAAATGCGAGGTGATAACAATGTCCGTGAGAGAAACACTCCTTAAAGAACCAATTATTTTTAATGGGCAAAATGCCCCACTGTTGGGTAATTGCACAAAATCTGAGGAAATAGTATAAGAGAGAGAGCTCCTGGGGAAAAAGGGAAGAAACCATCGGCACCTGAGCAGGTTGCTGTCGAAGACCGTGAGGGTCGTCCACGGGAGAAGAAGGGAGAAGATAGACTGACAAAACCCAGCCTTTGGGGTAGCCTGGAACTTCCTCTTTGACAAGCCAGTCAATGAGCGAAAAGAAATACCCCGATAGATACTTTGCGAGAAGGGTATCTGTCAAACAGGTGGGGCACTGCTGTGTCTAGAAGCACCTGCAATTCCAGAGAAGGCTGATAGTGGGTTTTGCCGGTCTAGTCCCAAGAAACGAGGGAGACAGGGCTCTACCCTTGCCCGACCTGAGCGAGTAAACCGAGAAGCCGAAACGGATCCCTGAGTTCCGCCTCGACCACCCCGCTGACACCTGTGCGCTGCGCTAGGTGGCCTAAGGCGCCAACCTTCGGTACCCCGGCGATTCCTGTGCAACTAGCCGATAGGTGAGTTATATCACGCACGCCCGCGCATACGCCTGGCGATAGGCAAAACACACAATTCTTCTACTTCATAGTGAGAACCCTGCCGAGATCTTTAGACGATATATATAACGAATGTTTTAGCCAAAATATAACCTGAGCAACAAGATATCCCCTAATCTGCTGCTAGTGTGATTTTACATATATATATGTCTATATACAAAATAACTGTTTCTACGATATATTTTTGTAACCAATTTTTATACTCAAATAAACGTGCCAGAAAAGCGCACATAACCTATAACGAGGCCTCTCTGATTATTGCCTAAATGTCTATTATCCCTATTATGAACTCTGTATGATTCATGCTGCACTGCTGACACAATGATCCTGCAATAGTTCTGACATTTATGGAGGGGTTTTTACCCGGATGTTGTCAGTACTAAAGGTGCCTAAGAATCGTAATTAATACAGAGTTATTAAACGATACAAAAATGGCCGCTAAGGCGCTACCCCTAGAGGAACTGAAAGGCACAACTGTAGCCGATTTGTTCGCATATTCAGGATCCAAATTGGTAGAAATAAACGACTGGATTAATGAACAACTAAACGAGATCGCCAAATTTCCTACCGACACATTTCACAAGCAAGGACATTTAGTCCATGCTATGGTGGAAGTGTTCTCAAAGACAGACAAGAAAGATAAAACTAAAGCTCTATGTACCCTGGCGGGACGGCTGTGGTTTGCACACAACGCCTTACATGAGCAAAATATAGACCTAAGAACAGAGGCCATTAGTTTGGCTAATAAAATCACTGACATTGAAGAAGAATTGACGGTTTTGCTTACTGAAAAAAATGTATTCGCTGAAAGAGTGTTTCAGTTGGAACAAGAGCGCGAGGATGAGAGGCGCGCGTTGGGTGAGAATGGAGCTGAAATAGATGAAAGGTATCAAAATGCCACTAGATATCAGATAATAACTGAACTAGAGAGCAAAAGAGAAGAATTAGTTGTGTGTAATGATCAATTGGCTAATTTAAGAAAAGTCTACCGAACGCAGGTGGACACCTTATTGGAAATGCAAACTCAAGCCCGCGCGGAACGCAGGCGAAATGACGGCTATGAACTGAAAGTTCAAGAATTAGAAGCCGCACTTAAAAACCTGAAGTCCCTCAAAGCCTCAGAATGCAATGGTTTGTGCAAAGATGTAATCAAACAGCTAGAAAATAACCTGCTACGAGCTGATGAAGAAATCAGACTCCTTAAAGGGGAAGTAGCAGAAGCAAGGGACCGTCACTGGAGTGCCGAGGAGGCAGTCCATGACAGAGAAATAAATATTGGCCAACGGGAGAGTCGGATCTTTCAGTTAGAACAGGAAAATGACCTTTTGGTTAAACAGTTTGACGACTGTCAAGAGGAAGTGCAAAGGGTACGAACCCGTTTAACGAAAGAGCTGTACCGCAGGGACACTAGTCCCCGCCCCGCGGTCCGAGAGGTTGTTAGAACACGGAAAGAATCCGATCCAGCCGAGCAATCCGATGGCGCGGAGTCCCACTGGAAGGGGACTAAGCTCAAAATAAGGACGGAAAGCTCGGGGGACGGTCAGAGGAAACGTACCTCTGCCCGCCCCAACCCGTGTAGCGAGGGGGAGTCGGATCCCGAGGGGACCGAGACACCGAGGCGAAGAAATAAGAACAAAAAGAGTGGCCGACACTCCAGAGATAGGTCAGAGGAGAAAGTAACGCCGCGTGCTAGTGCAAAATCCATAAAAAACTTACGCGGTATGCTGCCTTCATTTTCCAAATCTGACAAAACCGCTTCAATTCTGGAACATCTGTCTCTATACCAGCGGCTTATGACGACCCTGGAGATGGACAGTGATTCAGAATTGAGAAACTATCTAAACTGGACATTTGCAACCGATAGCCAATCATTCTTTTTGAGTGTAAACAGCAATGACTATGACTCATGGACTGAATATCGGAGTGAGGTGATCAAGCACTTCTCCCCGCACAGAAACGCTCACGAGGCGCTACGCCACGCATTAAATTTAAAATGCGAACCCAACCAACATCCCAGAGATTACCTGCAAATGCTTAAAAACGCTTTTGCGCAGGTACAGAAGGAGGTTAACGTCGAAACTAGGCAATTTAGGGACGCCTATTTCTATGGTTTGCCAAAGAATATCCACACCCAGCTCGCGCGTGACTATGATGACAATCGAACTATCGATTGGATTTATAAACAGGCGAAGAGTGTGTTCGATGTTAGCAGAACTGAGGAAACTCAAGAGACCAAAGGTAAACCTAAACCCAGTAAGGTTTGCGAGGTCAGTACGGAAAAAGAATTACCTTTTGAGACGGGCGGTGCTAAACCGCGCGCCATACAGAAGGAGAAAGAATGGAAAAAGGCTCCCGAGAAAAAGGGGTCCGAAGGACCCGCGAAGGAACCTGAGGCACAAAATACAATTAGCCCCCGGTACAAAGGGAATAACCCGATCCCAAATTTCGTTTACAAACCCAAGGAAAAGCAAAGCGAAGCCCATCAGGGCGGGGATAGGGAGAAGCCTAGAGAAGATGAAAGACGAGACAGGGGGCTGTCCTACCCTAAAGAAAGGGAGTATTACCCTAAAGAAAGGGAGTATTATCCCAAAGAGAGGGAATACTATCCCCGAGAAAGAGAATACTACCCCCAGGATAGAGACAGAAACGCCCCGGATTCTTACAGACAAGGGGGGTATGACCACCCAGAGTGTCGATCAGGAAGACGGGATCAGGATGACTACCGTGAATGGAGGGAGACACGCCCCTATACTGATAATCGGGACCGATATCAGCAATGGGATACGCGTCCCCACTCTCCCCGACAGCCCGATCGCATGAATACGTTCGAGGAGCAACTCAATGATCTAACCCATCATTGCAAGAAGTTGCTCACTAAAGACTCGGGACCTAGCCCACGAGTACACGTAGTGAGTAACGGTGAGCCCAACGACCATGAAACCCCTCGTTCTGGGCAATGACTCAGTGGGGTGGTACCACGCCCAAGGGGACGTGTGACTAATGGCCGATATTTCCGACATTCACAGTGTATAGAGATGGACGCAGTTTTACCAGTGAACAAATGTGAAACTGTGAAACAGAAACTCCCAAGAGAAAGGAAGGGGCCAAGGGGGGTCGCGCAGGTCTGTGCCGCAGTAGGAAGGGAAAACACAGAGACGCCCGCGCTACCCAAACCCCAGAGGATCAAACAAAAAGTGGTCGATCTAATGAAAACAAAAATGATCAAAAACTCTCGCTTTGTGTGCGAGCTGCGCGAAGAAAATGGCCGACATTACGCGAAAGTTACCTTGAAAGGCTGATGGAGTGTAGAAACACTATTGGACTCCGGGTCCAAGGCTACACTTATCTCCAAGAAAATATTCTGGTCTGTTAACCAGGATAAGATAGACGAGGAAATTGCTAAATTAGTCGCGCCAGGGGGGACTTTGCACAGTGTTAATGGTGAGGATGTTCCCGTGCGGGGCATGGGGGAGATTGGCATCCAAATAGGAAAACACTGTATGAAGCACCCCATGATAAGTGGTTGACCTAAATTCAGTCGATGTATTACTGGGCGGTGACTTGCTTAGCTGTTTTGTCACTTCTCATTAACTACTTTAATGGGGTGTTGTGGGCTCAAGTGAAACACCCCATCCCCATCTGAAAAAGTTGAAGCCGATAAAAATAAAAACACACGGGTTCATGTGGTTGAACGCCGAACAGATTCTATTGAAATATATTTTAGAAATTTACAGGACCCTGGGGTCACTGTAATTACTAAAAATTCCAACAAACAAAAACAAACAGGCCCACTGGCAGTCCGCTGTACTGCTGGATTCGGACTGAAAATGGGAATCCCTAGTGGGAGAGGACTGTGAAAAGCTCTCTGCCAAAACGCTGGGACGACCCAAAACAGAAACGGGGACTTTTACCCCAATAAAAATATTGTGCCGATGGAAAAACACGAAAACGATTGGTTATTCCCTGTACACGTTGCAGGGGAAACCACCCACGTGATTGAACGTAGAACTGACTCGATCGGAATATATTTTAGGAATTCGCAGGACCCTGAGGTCACTGTAATTACTAAAAATTCCGACAAACAAAAACAAACAGGGCCACCGGCAGTCTACAGTACTGCTGGATTCCTGTCGAAAATGGGAATCTGAAATACAGGAAGACTGTTTACGGTTCTCCACGGAAACCCCAAAACAATTAAAACCAAAACTAGGTGCCTTTAGCACAATAAAGGTGTTGGTACCTATGGAAAAATGTGAAAATGACTGGTCATTCCCTGTCCATATTGCGGGAGAAACTATTCCTGTGAGGGCTAAACTGAACCTGACATTAGAACGATCTTATGTTAGTGAAAGGATGATACAGATGCTGCAGGACCGAGGCAATGAAGTGATTATAACTCCATACGAAAAGAGCCCCTGTAATATAACGGAGGAAAGAACCATTGTGGGTAGAACCATGGTGGAACTTAAAATAGGAGACAAAAAATTGAGACACAACATGCAAGTCATCTCTGAAAGTGATGACGACGTATGTATAACAAATGACATTTTACACCGCATTGTTGCTTTTGTGGATGTCATCAATGGGGAGTTGTGGTCCCGATTAGGAGGTTATCCTATGGACTTTAATGATGTTACAGCCGCGACGCAGAGTGACCAAATAATGCCTTATGCCACGGAAATGGTCACCACGGGGAGCTCTGAAAATACCAGGGAACAACCGACAAGCCACATTGAGCATACAGGTGAAAAGGGGGCAGCAAGGTCCCGCCCCCAAAGACGCATATATTAATGTTAGTGAGAGCTGGAAGACACAGGGAATCTCTTCCCAGCACACTGCATTAGTAAAACTTACAAAATGGTCACTGTAAAATTCTTGTCGATAATGAAAGCGAAGAAACAATAACAATCCCAAAAGGTACAGTAATAGGATTAGCGGTCTGCGACACGCACTCCAGTGTCGACCTAATTAATACCATACTGGGTGCCACAAGGGACATGATTGACGAGGAGTCACAGCTGATATCAGACAGCATGTACTCACACCCGGGGGGTTGGTTTAAAGTTCATTCTTTATATCCTGAACTGCCTTCCGAGGAGGTTTGTGTTCAACATAAACAAGAGGGTGACACTATAGTGTTTTCAGTGAACGAGTCTGACACTGAATACCGCTGTCACGCCACCACCAAAGATTTAACTACCCAACTGGAAGAACAATACGAGGTGGCTGCACCTGAGGTATTTCCTGGGTTCACCAAACTAGTGGAGGAACAAATAGCGAAAGCAGA
>JASBQI010288051.1:0-10934 GCA_030264875.1 Desmognathus valentinei | reverse complement strand
CCATACTGGGATCTAGCGGCAGCGTAGCGGTGCGAGCCAAGCAGAGTCAGCAGAGTCTTTTATTGACTGTCTTTGGCTGTTTTATTTTTCCTAGCCTTTAGCCCCTTGCTTCAATTTTAATCCCACCTTGACATCTTAAACATCGTTTTAATTGGTGGCTACGACGGTGACGAAACGAAGAGCAGTGCAAAACAACAAAACATTCGCTGCAGAGCAGTGCCAACTCACATGAGGCTTGTGGCTTGAGGCGTCCAAGCCCTCGTCCCGACCCCTCGTTGGGGGGGGGGAGGGGGGGTGGAGCTCAGAGCTGGAATTGGAGTGCTCTGAGCTGGTGGCGAGCAGCTTGAGTAGAGCGGAGCGGCGCTGTGGTGTTGGGGTGAGAGCTGCGACCGACAGACCTGCAGTCAGGAGGTGATCGGAGTTCAGGGCTAATCGCAGCCAACTGCAGGAGCTGAAAGGAGCTGAAAGGACTACATATCCCAGGATTCCGTGCGGTCATTGTATCGTACGCTGCACGGCTACGTTGGCGTGTTAATTAAGCGCGTCATCAAGCCGAGTAGGCTTGCTTTATAAACCATACTGGGATCTAGCGGCAGCGTAGCGGTGCGAGCCAAGCAGAGTCAGCAGAGTCTTTTATTGACTGTCTTTGGCCGTCTTAGGCCGGCGTTGGCTTAGCTGGAGGTATTTCTTTTAGTGACTATATTTACCTCGCTTCAGACTCTACTCCTGTGGCATTAAGGATTTAAGGCTTTTTATTTTATTGTCTTATTTTTGCTGGAATAGTCACATTAACTTCATATGACAGACTTGTGCTGCCTTAAGAAATAATTGTGTCGTTTCAGTATCTTGCATAATTATTGATTGCAATTGCACTGATTCTGTTTTTTGTTTTCACTCTGCACTTTATCTAACCTTTTACTACAATTTGAAGAAAAACTCTGTTACCACCCCCCCTATATTGGGCAAGCGTGCTGTTTTCAAACAAAAGTGTAGTTTTGCACCTATTTCGTTGCCATGATAGGGCTAGTGTGGTTGTTGCTCTAAAATATAAGTGTATAAAGGCATTCTGCACTTTATCTAATCTCTGATTGCAACCTGAAGAAAACCTTGTTACCACCCCCCCCTATTTGGGCAAGCGTGGCGTGCAGCTTCTGCATTTGCACTTTCTTTTCTTTTCTTTTTTTGTGTACTTGCACTTATTTTGTTTGCCATCCCCCTATCAGGTGATAGGGCTAGCGTGGTTTGTTGCCTTAAAATATAAGTGTATAAAATCATTCTGCACTTGTTACCACCCCCCTATCTTGGGCAAGTGTGGTGCGCAGTTTTTAAATAAAAGTGCAGTTTTTTGCATTTGCACTTTATTTTCCGCACTTGTACTTATTTTGTTGCCATCCCCCTATCCGGTGATAGGGCTAGCGTGGCTGTTGTCTTAAAATATAAGTGCATTTGCTAAAGAAAATCTTGTTACCACCCCCCTATTTTTGGGCAAGTGTGGTGTGCAGCTTTTAAATAAAAGTGTAGTTTCACCATTATTTTCATCTTATACATTTATTGATTGCAATTTGCACTAACTTCACTGCCATTTCCCTAACCAGTGATAGGACCAGTGTGGCGGTTGTTTTAAATCTTACTGTGTCTGGTGAATGAGGCATTTGCACTTTATTTAGCTTCTGATTGCAATCCAAATAAATTTTTTTTACCATCCTCCTATCTTGGGTAGCATGGTGTGCTGCTTTAAAAATAAAAATCTAGTTTCAGCACTTAGCACTTTATATATTGATTGATTGATTGTAATTTGCACAAGTTCTGTTGCCACCCCCCCTTCTGGTGATGGGGCAAGCGTGGCTTTTGTTTTAAATTGTTGTGTATCTGTTACTTAACTTGGGATTATAACCAGTAGAAATTTATTTTTTTGCTACCCTTTATTTTGGGTAAGTGTTGTGGGTTTATTTAAAAGTGTACAGAGCATCTTTGTATTTATATTATTGTTTGCCTGTTTATCTGCCTTGCTGTATTTTTTTAGTGTGGATCATTGTAGTAACACGTATTGCAGGTAATCTAAATAAGACACTATGGCACCAGTCAAAAATAAGAATTCCTCTGATAGGCAACTTAGGTCGACGGCTGGTAATGTGAGCAATTTAATTACTACTCCCCTTGCTACAACTTCTGGTTTGCCTATTTTCAAACAAGGTAATATAAATAATTATTTTCCAAAAACTCCGGTGGGTGTTGCAATAAATGATGCCACAAATAACCTGCTACAAAATAACGATTGTCACTCTACTTTAGCTAGAAAAGAATTAGAATCTGTGATTGAGATTATTAATCGCACCACTGAAAATTCTGATGTTATACTTAGTTCTATGACAGATTCCGTAATTTTACAAGGATGCTCATTAACTAGCATAAATGAAGAAAACACATCACATTCGATACTTTTTTCAACTGTAATCGAACAAGATGAACCTGAAGTAGTAGATTCTATTGCAGCTGTTTCAAATAACTTGGAGGAAAATAATGGACGAGATGATAATGGTGCCTCTATTACTAACAATGCAGAAGCAATTAATATTGTAACGACTGAGACCATTGATGACCAGATTGATCATACTGGCATTAAGTCAGGTAACATAGTGACAGAGGTTATTGATGGCCAGAGCAATATTCCAAATTTGAATAAAATATGCACCTTATCCTCCTCTGTTTTTTCTGACCAATTTATTAAAATTTTTAAAGATTTGACAAGCCATGTTAGTGAGTTGGCACAGTCTTTTAATTCAGCTGTATCTATATTGACCCAAAAGGTGCTAGATGGTCAACAGCAATCTGCTGCTAGAGAGAATAATCTTGCTAGACAGCTTCAGGAATGTATTGATGATCTGGCTAAAATAGGTGACAGTGTGGCTCTGATCCAAGACACAGGAGTTGCAAATCAAGAAATATGCTCACAAAACTTGAAACTTACTCAGCGTGTAGCAAGCAAGCTAAAAAATGCAAAACCATCTGTAAGTGTTATTGATGTTGAGCCATTAATACCTAGTTTAACAACTTGTACCCCTGATGACAATATGGCTGAGGGACCCGCTGAAGCAGGTAATCCGTTATCACGGCCATATAATGGGCCATCTCAATCTAATAATTATACTACTGCTCCGGTGCCAAATACCCACGGATCAGGGGGTTTTTCTACTACATTCCCTATATTTGATCAGAAGAAAGGTGTGGTTACCAATGCATCCACAGCTTTACCGCCTAAACAGAAAAAGCGTAAACTTAATATAGGTACTGATTCTGTCCCTAGGAAAAAATGCCTGACCAAATCTAAAACTATTCAAAAATCTAGTAATTTAAAAACTACTGTCTCTGTGACTCAGGAGCAATTTGGTCTTCATCATGCCTTATATATGAATAGTAGTAGACGTGGTGAAGCCTTGTGCCCAGATCATAATATTGGACAGAACAGTGTGGGGAAACTGGCAAATTGTTGGACAGATATTGTTGAGAGAAAATTGAGACCGGTAGCTGATTGTGGAAAATCAGTTGGGACAAAAATACTTATGAGTCCGATCCTTGGTGGGAACAACTTAAGAAGTATCTATTTGAATCGTACTGCAATATTAGCTCTATGTGCAGAAAATCCGAATTTATCCAGGATTAGTACTCGGGACATCGAATCAGTTTCATTTACAAAATCTTATCATACTGACTGTGAAACTACTATTATTTGTTTTTATGAGAGTTGTATTGCTAGTATTATTTGGCAAGAGAGGGCTTTTTTCAACAAGTTGGGTATTGATGTGCAGAGTGGCGATTGCCAAAATTATCTATTGTCCCTTACTTATGGTAATATTTGCCACACTGATCCTCATTTAGTTGTGAGACGTCCCCTACCACCTATTCCTAGTGAACGGAATGGATTAAGGGGATTGTCCAACTGGGAACAACAGTTGGCTACTCGACCGCTACCGCCTTTGCCTAGTGAAAGAGATTTATCTAGTAGTGGAAAACAGTTGGCCTCTCGTCCTCTCCCATCACTGCCGTCTGGGAGGAGAAATCTTCCTAGTTATCAATCATCTATATATGAAGAGTCAGTTTATGCTGAAATTGATTCTGATATATCTGACTTGGATAGTGAGGAATAGGATAAGATCCATTTGAATATCTTGTCCTGGAACAGTGCTGGTTATTTTAAAAATGGAGGGATGTGTGATTTACCTTATGAGATTAGAAAATGTGATATTTTGCTTTTACAGGAAACATGGTGTGATAATCAATTTGATATAAATGGTTTTATTTGTATATCTAGCAAAGCTGCCCCTTCACAGAAGGGTCATAAGATTGGGGGGATGACTACAGCCATTAAATGCCAACTGAATTGGGAAATAATTGAAGTTGACTGCCAATGTAATGATATATTGTGTATATGGCTGAGAGTCCAACAAAGCAAAGTTAAACCAATAGTAGTTTGTATAATAAATCTTTATTTGCACCCAAAAAGAGTAAAGAATAAAACTAATGAATATATAAATAATATTGATAGGATCCTTACTAAAACTTTTGACCTTTACCCAAATTGCCTTGTCTTTTTGGGGGGCGACCTTAATTTAAAATTAGTCAATGCATGGTCAGATGATGGATGTAGCGAATGGCTTGATGAGGTGCCCAATTTGAGAAAACATTTTGAAAAAAAAAAAGGGTTGAAAGCGGAGGGGAGGTTTTATGAATTTTTATTGGAATGGCAGATTACATTTGTTAATGGCAGATATTGTTCTGACACTGATTGTAATAATACATTTTTTAGAGGAGAATCAAAGTCGATTATTGACTATTTATTAATCCCCTTTAGACAGTTTAATAAAGTTTTAGATTTTGAAGTATTACCATTATTCTTTGGTGATCATTGTCCTATTAATCTGATGTATAGATGGTGTCAGGAGCAAAAAATTAGTAATCGGGGAGAACCTGTACTTATTAAGAAGGGCACACGTATTAACTGGGCCTTTTGTAATGATGATGTTTTCCCGGATAACTTAGCCAAACTGATTGAAACTGCTAATTCCAATTTGGTTCGTTGCCCTGTTAAAGGATTTGACATATTTGAAAATCTCTGTGCTGATGTTAAAGATATGATCATGACAAATCGTCTGCCGGTGCAGAAAACCAAGATCACTTGGTTTGACACAGAATGTAGGGTATTTAAAAGAAATTTCAATAGACAAATGAGATTTTGTCCAGTTGATGATTTAAATTTTAGGCGGAAATTACTTAAAGAGAAAAATAGGTTTTTTTGGGCAAAAAAAAGCATTCTTAGAGTCAGAATGGGAAAGATTAGACACTGCTCTCTCTGACAAAGATACTCGAGTATTTTGGAGATTTCTAGATTCCGCTATTAATAACCCTACCACAAAAAATTTGGAGAACTGTGTCAAGGGAAGTGATTGGGTTAGAAAAGTTGGGGAATACTTTGCTGGAAATGATGAGAGGGAATTAGCGATTAGATATGATCATGAATCCCAATTATTTTTTAGTCAGAATTCCTGTTTGCTCAATTTGATTAATTCTCTGAGCAATTCGAGGGCGTCGGGCCCAGAAGGAATCCCCGGAGTTATAATAAAAAAATTTCCATTGGCATGGCAAACATTTTTAATGAACATTTTTAATCTAGTGATTCTCACTGGGCAGATTCCCCCCTCTTGGCAAGGGTCAATTGTGGTACCCATTTTCAAAAGAGGTGATCGTTGTGACCCGTCTTGCTATAGGCTATTAGCATTGACTGATGTTACAGGAAAGTTATTTGCTAAACACATTCTCTCTTTGCTTGAGGAATGTGTTAGTAGACTTAATCTTCTGCCGATGATGCAAACTGGCTTCAGAAAAGGCCTTTCAACAATGAATAATTGCTTCATACTTAACTTTCTGGCCACTAAATATCTGGCGCGCAAAGCTAAATTATATGTATGCTTTATTGATCTAAGCAGTGCTTTTGATTCGATACCCAGAGCTAGACTCTGGAAAAAACTTTTGGCATTGGGGATACCAAAATCATTGATATATATCATCCGGGAGCTCTATTCTAATAATTGGGCCAAAGTGAAATACACACAGTGGGGGGATTTGACACAAAGTATCCCGATTAGTAGGGGGGTTAGGCAAGGATGTGTTCTTGCCCCCCTACTATATAATTTATATGTGAGTGACATCGGGAGTATTATAAACGAAGAAAATTGTATTTCTCCAAAGGTTAATAACATCTCCGTGGGGTACTTATCTTATGCCGATGATACGGCTATTTTAGATCTAACCTTAGCTGGCCTCCAATTTAAGATGAATGCCATTATGAAATATTTTGCTATAAATGGTCTTATATTAAATATCTCCAAAACTAAGATCTTGGTATTTTCGGCAGGAGCACAAAAAAAGGCTTGTGTTAAATTAGATCAGGTTACACTTGAACAAGTTGAATCCTATAAATACTTGGGAATATACTTTAATTATAAAAATACTTGGTCGGATCATTTTTCTTCGCTCTCGCAAAAAGTAAAAAACCTGACTGGAGGAATAAAAAAATTTCAAAATGCTTTTGGGGGTAATGGAGTTGCAGCCCTATTAAAAATATATCAAAATAAGCTGCAGCCCATTTTATTATATGGCGCATAAATTTGGGGTGCAAGTAAGTGTAATATTATTCAAACAACGGAAGGAGTAGTTCTTAGAAAACTTTTTGGTCTCCCCTATGGTACCCCTCTTTCTGTGATGTGCTGTGAATTAGGCCTGACCCCATCCTCTACTCTTGCTCAGCTTCGCTTTTTAATGTTTTATCATAAAAATTTACTTTCCAATGAGCCTACGCTAGTTAATCATGGGTTGTGCGAAATATTGGATGATAGTTACACGTCAACTCATGAAATGCAGAAAACACTCAGTGCACAATTATGTAGCTGGAATGCGTTTGACTTATGGAATGCTAATGCGATTAAGTGGCCTTATGCCAAACAAATTTGGAAATCACAGCTGAAAAACATTAATGAAGATAGATTGTGCACTATGAACAGAAAGTATAAATCATTGGAACTATATAATAAGATCGAATATGTGGGACAACCACCGTATGTGAAAAACTGTTCATATTCATTGTTTAATTTTTACTTTAAATTTCGTACGGGACAGTTTGAAATTGAAGTGAAACGTAAAATTAATGAAGGAAATGGTATTAATATCTTGAATTGTAACTGTTCTGTAGCACGTTTTAATCATATTTCTCATTTACTATGTGAATGTAAAGATTTTGCAAATGAGAGAAAGCGTTGGCTGTTTGAACTCATGGGCACTGAATGTGAACCTGAAATTATTATGTTGAAAACCATGCAACTTAATTGTCCTGTGGAAATATCTCGTATTGTTAGCTTTTTTAAAAGCATTTCATTGGTTAGAATTGTGGGCCAACAAAGACATATATGTATTAATTATCCATAGATGGTCAGTGGAAATATGCTATCAATTGTATTTGGATTTTTATGTCTATCTATAACGAGTAAAATTTGGATATTTATATATAATAGGGTATGTTGATAAATGATTTTAAATATATGATCATAATTATAAAATAATGTAGGTTTTTAATTATAAATATTTAACATTTAGTATGTATCTAGGAAGGGTTAATTTGAGTTTCTTTTAAATATGGACACTGTATGCATATAAAATTGTCAAACTTTATGCATTTATTTGCAAATAAAGTTATTGTTTTGACTTGACTAGAGATCCTTTGCACTGCCGGTCACCGGCAGTGCAAAGGATTTCATTCAATACCCACAAGCAGAAGACAGTTGGCACTGCCAATGCTAGTCTTTGCTGTGGTTTACACAGATCCTACACATATATTAAGTGTAAAAAATACATACGCAGGCTTTCACACATTTTTTCACGATAAATCCTACAGTCACATTTTTACACTCATAATTACATGGAGAGCCTCTGCGTAATTTTTGCGTGCGCGTAATCCCCGCCAAACAGGGATTACGCATAAAGGCACACAAAAGTCATAAGGAGGAAGGACTTGAGTTCAAGAGGAATACAGTAGCATCCCTTCAGCTTCATACTTATTGGTGGGTTGGTGATAGCTGTTAAAACCCCACTTGTTTGGTTTCAGCTTCTGGGCCCTATAAAGAATTAGCATATCATTGAAGGCGGGGGTAGGGAGGAGGGGTCCCGGGTGGGGGCGGGCTGGCTCTTACAACAGGCTTGAGTGAGATGACTGTCTCCCCCCCTGGGCCCAAGGTAGGGATGGGCCTACTCTTGGGTGCCTGGTGTGGGATGGGGTGGGGGGAGTGAGTGAGATGACTGTCTCCCTCCCCTCCCCTGGGCCCACTGGCTCCGCCCCTGCTGGGCTGTGACTTTGAAATGCAGTTAAGGGCTGCTGAGACTAATTCTCATTAATAATAATGGCGACGCCTCTTTCCCAGTCAGAGGGCAGTCCTCACTGAATAGCAGAGGTAATGGCTTTGCCTCCTCAGGGGGTCGGGAGAGGGAGGTGGAGGGGGGGCTGAAAATACCAGAGAGGGATGCAAACAGGGCTCTGTGCATAGAACAGCAGTAGAGGAAGGGGGCTAGCTTGGTCAGTGACATCACAGGAAGTGACATCACCAGCAGAGCGCTGCTGAGAGCTTGTTTGCACCCCCCAGTGCCTCTATACACATTGCTGCCTTGTAAAACTTTTGCTCAATGTTTCTAACATAAATTGTGATTATTCTGCAGATCTTTTTCTTTTTTTACCAAGCCTATATGTGTCTATATAACAGGCTCAGAGCAGCACTGACTGATCCACGTAAGTTCTTATTTCCCCTCAGAAATATGCGACTGAACGAGGAGCCCTAAAGACTGGCAGATGTTGCTGCTCTTTCTAAAGAAACAGAAGTTCTGACACATAACTTTTGTTGGGTGGTGTAGAGGACAAAAGCCCAGTGCTTTCATTGCGACAGCCCTGGGTTCGAATTCTAAACCAGCCACAAATGAAATAAAAAAATATGCATTTTGAAATGTTGGGTTTGCCCGTAGACCGGCCCTGGGGGCATCCCCAGCTTGGGCTTGCAGGGCCTTGTGCCAAGGCACAGGTCGCACAGCCCAAACACGGACACTGTATATAAATCTCAAAGAACCAAGGGAAGCTATAGCTGTTTCTCGCACACTCGCCTTATGTATGCCCCCACCTGCACAGATTTGATCACTTGTAATGCCATATAAATAAACTCCTCCCACCCCTCCATAACCCCTCTCACCCTCCTCTTGTTTCTAGACAGAGTACATAAAGAGTCTCACAGTGTACAGCAAGCAGGGCTAGTTTGTGGTGTACACATTGCATTGCCTGCCCAGTGGGGATATGCACCGTTGGACAAAGCATTACATCGACCGATGCCCTATGCAGAGAGTCCCTGGATCCCCGAGGGGCCTGGCCCCCAAATGTTCTTTTTGGGCCTCTGTCTGTCCTGGCTGGGCATGTGCCAGTCCAGTGCAGAGAGTCCTGAGTGGCCTGTACCCCAAATGCCCTTTTTGGGCCTCTGCCTGTCCTGGCTGGGCACTTGCCAGTCAAGTGCAGAGAGTCCTGAGTGGCCTCTCCCCTAAATGCCCTTTTTGGGCCTCTATCTGTCCCAGCTGGACACGTGCCAGTCCAGAGCAGAAAGTCCCTGGATTCCTGAGTGGCCTGTCCCACAAATGCCCTTTTTGGGCCTCTGCCTGTCTTGGCTGGGCACGTGCCAGTCCAGTGCAGAGAATCCCTGGATTCCTGAGGGGCCTGTCCCCCAAATGCCCTTTTTGGGCCTCTGCCTGTCATGGCTGGGCAGGTGCCAGTCCAGTGCAGAGTCCCTGGATTCCTGAGGGGCCTGTCCCCAAAATGCTGTTTTTGGGCCTCTGCCTGTCCTGGCTGGGCATGTGCCAGTCCAGTGTAGAAAGTCCCTGGATTCCTCAGGGGCCTGTCCCCCAAATGCCCCTTTTCAGCCTCTGCCTGTCCTGGCTGGGCAGGTGCCAGTCCAGTTCAGAGAGTCCCTGGATTCCTGAGAGGCCTGTCCCCAAATTGCCCTTTTTGGGCCTCTGCCTGTCCTGGCTGGGCACGTGCCAGTCCAGTGCAGAAAGTCCCTGGATTCCTCAGGGGCCTGTCCCCCAAATGCACTTTTTGGGCCTCTGCCTGTCCTGGCTGGGCACGTGCCAGTCCAGTGCAGAAAGTCCCTGGATTCCTCAGGGGCTTGTCCCCCAAATGCACTTTTTGGGCCTCTGCCTGTCCTGGCTGGGCAGGTGCCAGTCCAGTGCAGAGAGTCCCTCGATTCCTGAGGGGCCTGTCCCCAAAATGCCCTTTTTGGGCCTCTGCCTGTCCTGGCTGGGCACTTGCCAGTCTAGTGCAGAGAGTCCCTGGATTCCTCAGGGGCCTGTCCCCAAAATGCCATTGTTGGCCCTGTGTTCTTTCGGACTAGGCTTGTGCAAATACTATTTTTAGTTACTCACACCACCAAATGAAGCACATATTTCACATTTAAAGGGACAGTTCAGTCCACCACTTTTAGTTTTTTTCCTTTGTGTTCTTAGTTGCCTGAATGCAATCCCCCATGTTTTTATTTTTAAAGTTATTTAATAGCACAAGCTTTTCTCTCCCGTACGCCTCGATTTTGTATTGTGAGTGATTGTTCACACAATCCTTATGGTGGATGCTGCATTGTATTACTGTTTTTCTCTGTCTGAAGAGAGGAAAAATAAATACAATGTAGCATCAACCAAAGGATTGTGTGAACAATCGGTGGCACCACAAAATGGGTTCAGCCACGGAGGAAAATTAAACACCGAAAAGACATGTTATTAAAAAGCTTTAACACTAAAAACGAGAGAAAGTACTTAAATATCACTTACAAATGCACACATTCAAAAGTCTTACAAAGCGATTTTTTCTT
>JASBQI010276977.1:0-10985 GCA_030264875.1 Desmognathus valentinei | reverse complement strand
CCTTGTTAATACCCAGAGATTTACAGAGGGCAGTCCAAAAGCACGAAGTGAACTGCACCCCCCTGTCAGAGATGAGCATCTCCGGCAGACCGTGGAGTCGGAAGACTTCACGTATGAAGATGGAGGCCAGTTGTTGTGCAGTGGGGAGGCCTCTTAAGGGCACAAAGTGACACATCTTCGTGAAGGCATCAACAACCGTCAGAATGGTATCATATCGTTGTGAACAAGGTAATCCCACAATAAAGTCCAGAGAAACAGTGTGCCATGGGGACGGAGCCAACGGCAACGGATGGAGAAGACCCATGGGTTTACCAGGTGCCCTTTTGTGTTGGCAACAGATGGGACACGTGGAGACATAGGATTTTACATCCTTAGCCATAGATTTCCACCAGAAGAAGCGAGATAAAGCGGATAGAGTGGAATTTACGCCTCGGTGTCCTGCAAAAGGGGAATCATGAAAATAACCCAAGGCCCATCTACGAGTCTCATCTGAGAGAAGAACCACTGTTTCGTACCGATAAAGGAGATCGTCCTTAAGGGAGAACTCCTTCTGCTTAAGGAGATCATCCAAAGGTGTAGATGTTACATCATGCTTGATGCGAGCTAGAGGGTCAAGAAGGGCGAATACAAAAGGTTTGTCCACAAACATAGGAGAGAACGGTTGAAGTGAGTCTTCAACTTCGTAAATGCGAGATAAGGAATCCGCCACTACGTTCTTGGTTCCTGGTATATAAGTGACGCTAAAGTCAAATTGGGAGAAGTAGAACGCCCATCGGGCTTGACGAGAGTTACGGCAATCCATTGTATTGAGAATGGAAAGATTTTTATGATCTGTACGGATGATGAATGTTTGACGCGCTCCCATTAAATGATGTCTCCATTCTATACAACCTTGACGAATAGCCAAAAGCTCCTTTTCTAACGTAGAATAATTACGTTCTGCGCTATTGAGTTTCCGTGAGAAGAATGCTACAGGATGCTCAAGATTGTCATCCTTTTGGATCTGGAGAAGTACTCCTCCAATAGCTGCGTCAGAGGCATCTGTCTCTAAAATGAAGGGCTGCAGATCATCCACCGCTCTCAAGCATGGGGCAGTAGTAAAAGCCGTTTTCAAAGATTCAAAGGCTTGTTGTTGAGATGAGGACCAAGAATACGAGGCATCTTTTTGTAACAAGGTAAGAAGTGGTAATACAACAAAAGAGAAGTTCTTTATGAACTGACGATAATAATTTGCTAAGCCAAGGAAGCGTTGCAAGGCTTTAACGGAAGTGGGTGCTGGCCACTGAAGAATGGCAGAAACCTTCCGTGGATCCATGGCATGGCCCTGGGCAGACAAAATATATCCCAGATATTCAACTTGAGGAGCCGAGAATAAACACTTTTCTGGTTTACAACACAGCTGATTAGATTGAAGCCGCCGCAGTACTTCTGCAGTATGTTGTACATGTTCTTGTTCAGAGTGGGAGAAAATAAGGATATCGTCTAGATAAACAATTACGGATATTTGTAGCAAGTCGGAGAAAATTGTATCGATGAATCGTTGGAATATGGATGGAGCATTGACCAGACCAAAGGGCATCACTTGGTATTCAAAGAGGCCAAACGGAGTCCTAAAAGCGGTTTTCCATACGTCCGGGGGGTTTACACGAAGGAGATGATAGGCACCCCGGAGGTCTAACTTGGTATACCATGAGGCCCCAGCTACCGCGTCAAGGATATCGGCTATGAGTGGTAATGGGTAGCGGTCCCTAATGGTAATTTTGTTGAGGCCACGATAATCTATGCACGGTCTCAGATCACCCGTCTTTTTAGAGACGAAAAAGAGCGGGGCTCCGGCAGCAGCGTGAGACGGGCGGATGAGACCATGAGCCAGGTTCTCATCTAAATAGGCCCTTAATATTTCCTTTTCCGCAGTGGAAAGACGGTACATCCTACCGAATGGTACCACTGCGTCTGGTAAGGTGGGGATGGAACAGTCCAGAGTGGGTCTTAATGGTGGAAGAGGTTTGGTTTCAGGGTTGGAAAATACCTTAGCATATTCCCGATATTCTACAGGAACGTCGTCATGTGGTTTCTTGTTCTCCGTATTACCCAGAAATTGCACATTGGACCAATGATCAGGCCTTAAACACCTAGAAATGCAAGTGGCTGAATTGAAACCAACTGCCCCTGTTTCCCAGTTTATCCAGGGGTTATGGTATCTTAACCACGTAATCCCCAATATCAATGGGTAGTGTGGAGATAGGATTACGTCAAAGACTGTGATTTCTGTATGTAACCCCAATTTACAAAAGAGGGGGCTAGTCTGATGTACGATGGGTCCAGAGGATAAAGGGGAGCCATCTACGGTTTGGACAAGGGTAGGAGTTTTCTTGGTGTCCAGGGGAGTTTTTTTACTTGCTACCCAATCCTGATCAATGAAGCAACCTGCTGCCCCTGAATCGATTAACGCCACTATAGGTTCATGAAACATAGTAGAACCAATCTTCCAGCAAAGTACCATGGATAATGTAAGCAAGGCCCTACTAGGTGGTGTATAGCGGGGTAAGGAATTCTGTGAAGGACTAGAATCAACACTCGAGGGTACGTCCTTGCTACCCATCGAGTGATTCAGTTTAAAGTCGGTTTAGTTGGGCACTCTTTTACCAGATGACCAGGAAGCCCACAATACAAACAGAGGCCTTTAGAGAGTCTGCGTTGACGTTCTTCTTTTGACAATGGACCACGAGCAGTCCCTAACTGCATTGGTTCTTCAGCATTATGAGTTACTCTTTCCTTGCGAATTTCCACTGGACGAATACTCAGTCGGATAGGGTGTGATTTACGTTTTTCAGACCTACGTTCAGAAATTCGATAATCAATCTGTAGAGCTAAATCAACCAATGCCTTTATAGTAACAGGTTTGTCAACTCTGGCTAATTCATCCTTGATATCATCCTTTAGGCCTCGCCTAAAGATTGCCAATTGTACCTTTTCTGGCCACTTCAACTGAGCGGCTAAGGCATGAAACTGAGCCACATAGGCCATCAAATCTCTATTTCCTTGATTGCAATCAAGTAACTGATCTTCCAGACCATGAGAACATTGCTCTCTTTTAAACATAGTCAAAAATTCGGTCTCAAAACGAGAAAAGTCAGATAATATAGGATCATCGTTAGTAACATATTGTTCAGCCCATGTGAGTGCATGTCCTGAAAAATGCTTGATCAAGAATCCTACCTTAGCTTTACCCGTGGGAAACGCCGCCTCGTGAAATAGAAAATGTGCCTTGTAGGCAATCTGAAACTCACGGAGTGTCTTGGGTTCTCCATTATATTTGGACAGTACGACCTCCTGTGTGGAGGGTTCTAAAACAACCGTGGGTTTGTGAGCCACAAGCTGTTTTAATGCAGCGTTTTCAGTGGTTAAAAGCTGCACCTGTTGGTTCAAAGCCTGGATGTCGTTCGTACTAGCAGCTTTTAAATCTGCAATTTGTTGGTTTAGCTGTTTAACAGCTGCAGTGAGCTGCTCAGAGGAAGCCATGTGACCGTTTCCTAACAAGGGAACAGTTTTGTTGGCGTATCAACCTGTCACACTTAGGCAGGCTTACCTCTGTTTTCTTGTACAGCTTGAAGTTTTAAGCGATAAGCCGCCGACCGCTATTCGTGCTACGAATGTCGGCTGGCGGCAAACGCCAATATCTGGGAAAACCTGTGAAGGAGAAAAACCCAGAGCGGTGCAACAGTGACCATAAAAGGATTCAGTACAAAACACAGGGGAGCAAGAACTGAGGGCTGCACCCTATGGAGCTAACCAGCCAAGGGGCTAAACTATAACTCAGGGGGGGACTAAGAACTGGAACCTAATAAGACCCTAAACTAGACTGACCTAGGAAGAAGAAGGACACAAAGAACACTGTGCACCGTCAATTCTGATGGTAAAGATTGGAAGACTAAGAGGGCGTTTCTAGCTACCGCGTTTCCTACTACGTCCGTGAGATTTGCTTACAGTGTAGGTAGTAGATATTCTTGCGCGAGATGTTACTACGCTCACTAGAGCCTGAGAATACGAGCAAACTAATCGGGAAGCACGTACGTAATGATAAACGTGATAAAACGTAGCCCGGGAGTTTTTGGTTGTTAAATAACCCCACGCTGCGAGCAGCGAACAAGAGATTCGCCGGAGGACTACACTTCCCAGAAGGCCGCTCACTGAGTAGCCGCGGCGATGAAAGGGCTCAAAGTGAAAGGAGAATAAACGCTGAACACGCCTGGACATAGATCACAACAAAACAAGGGAAGTTACAGTACTGAGACCAAGGGAATAAACAGGGAGACCAACAGGAAAGGGGGAGGAAACAAAAGACAGGCAATACAAAACCAGTAACAGGAACTCGAGGAATTTCAGAGGTACACGCAGGAGAGGCGAAGAGCAAGGCAGGTAACCGGCTCGTTGATACGCGCCGTGTTGACTGAAGCCGAGGTCTAAATAGTTTTCAACACAGCGTGTGCGTGCAGTGATTGGCTGTTTGCCCGTGTCTCCTGATTGGCTGTTATGTTAGGAAGGTAGTGCTGTATTGAAGCGGCCATCTTAGAGTGGCCTCGGGAACGGCGTGATGTGACTCTTAACGTGCCCAAAAGTCGCGAACGTCGTCGGAGGACGACAGCATGCCCCCTCTCCAGCGGTCCGGGTTTATTGGGGTGCGCAACATGAAAAGAACGGACTAAACGAGCTGCCTTGACTTGGTCTGCGGGTTCCCAGGACCGATCAGAGACTGAGTAACCTTTCCAGGAGATGAGATAAAAGAGTTGACCTCGGATTATCTTTGCGTCACAGATACCATCTATCTCATACTCGTCTGTACCCATTACAGGAGGGGGAACTGGTAATTTTCTGTCTAAAAAGGGGTCTGGAACACAAGGTTTTAACAGAGAAACGTGAAATGTGGCATGAACGCGCCACTTGGGTGGTAATTCCAGTCTCACAGCTACCGGATTAATTATCTTTGTAATGGGAAAAGGACCCAGGAAACGTGGTCCCAAAGCTCTACTGGAACACATTAGGGGAAGATGTAATGAGGAAAGCCAGACCAGATCACCAACTGCATAAACTGGAGCCGCCGTTCTCCTTTTGTTAGCTGCTCGAGTCATGCGAGATTGATTCTGTTTCATGGAAGTTGCCATGACTTTGTGCACACGACGAAGACCCGCCAAATGTTTGTCAAGCGCCGGGATTTTGTCCGGACTTTGGAGTGGCATGGGAAGTACGCGAGGGTGTGTTCCAGTGAGACCGTAGAAAGGGCTAACAGTGGTTGAAGTTGTGGGTGCATTATTAATGGAGAACTCGGCTAATGGTAAATATTCTACCCAATCATCTTGGGTGGAGTTAACGAACTTTCTGAGATACACCTTAAGTGACTGATTCATCCGTTCAGTAAGACCATTACTCTGAGGATGATAAGCCGAGGAAAGAGCTTTGTTGATGCCTAAGGCCTTGCAGAGGGCAGTCCAAAAACGCGAAGTGAACTGCACCCCCCTGTCAGAGATGAGCGTCTCCGGCAGACCGTGGAGTCGGAAGACATCACGAATGAAGATAGATGCCAACTGTTGAGCAGTAGGAAGGCCTTTCAAAGGCACAAAGTGGCACATCTTGGTAAAGGCATCAACGATAGTAAGAATGGTATCACACTTCTGCGAACAGGGCAATCCCACAATGAAATCTAAAGTGACTGTGTGCCACGGGGACGGAGCCAAAGGCAATGGATGGAGCAGGCCCATGGGCTTACCAGGCGCCTTCGCGTGTTGACAACAGACAGGACATGAGGAGACGTAGGACTTAACGTCCTTAGACATGGATTTCCACCAGAAAAAATGAGACAAGGCAGACAAAGTGGAACTTACACCACGGTGTCCTGCAAAAGGGGAATCGTGAAAATAGCCCAAGGCCCACCTACGAGCCTCATCTGAGAGTAGCACCACTGTCTTATATCGGTACAAAAGATCATCCTTAAGTGAGAATTCATTACTCTTTAGATAGTCTTCCAAAGGGGTGGTAGCTACGTCATGCTTAATGCGGGCTAGTGGATCCAGGAGAGCAAATATGAAAGGTTTATCTGTGAACATAGGAGAGAACGGCTGAATCGACTCTTCTGTGTCGTAAATGCGAGATAAAGAGTCTGCCACGATATTCTTGGTTCCCGGAATATAAGTGACACAAAAGTCGAATTGTGAAAAATAGAATGCCCACCGGGCTTGACGAGAGTTTCGACAATCCATAGTATTAAGAATAGACAGATTTTTATGATCTGTACGAATGATAAATGCCTGGCGAGCCCCCATCAAATGATGTCTCCATTCGATACAACCCTGCCGAATGGCCAAGAGTTCCTTCTCTAAGGTCGAATAATTACGCTCCGCGCTGTTGAGTTTTCGTGAGAAAAAAGCCACAGGGTGTTCAAGATTGTCGTCTGGTTGGAGTTGAAGAAGCACTCCCCCTATGGCCGCATCAGAGGCATCTGTTTCGAGGATAAAGGGTCGTAAGTCATCTACGGCCCTTAAACATGGTGCGGTGGTAAAGGCTGTCTTCAAAGAATCAAAAGCGTGTTGTTGAGATGACGACCAAGAATACGAAGCGTCCTTCTGTAACAAGGTGAGAAGTGGTAATACCACAAAAGAGAAATTCTTTATGAATTGTCGATAATAATTTGCCAAACCAAGAAAACGTTGTAATGCTTTGACAGAAGTTGGTGCTGGCCACTGAAGGATTGCAGAAACCTTACGTGGGTCCATGGCATGACCTTGGGCAGATAAAATATATCCCAGATATTCGACTTGAGGAGCCGAGAATAAACATTTCTCAGGTTTACAAGATAATTGATGAGCTTGAAGTCGACGTAAGACTTCGGTAGTATGCAGTGTATGTTCTTGTTCCGAGTGAGAAAAAATGAGAATATCGTCTAAATAGACGATAACCGAGATTTGTAATAAATCAGAGAAGATGGTATCTATGAACCGTTGAAATATCGATGGAGCATTTACCAACCCAAATGGCATAACTTGATATTCAAAGAGTCCAAATGGTGTTCTGAAGGCCGTTTTCCACACATCTGGGGGGTTTACACGAAGCAGATGATAAGCCCCTCGAAGATCCAACTTAGTGTACCAAGAGGCTCCGGCTACAGCATCAAGAATGTCGGCTATTAGGGGTAGCGGATAACGGTCTCTAATGGTGATTTTGTTGAGACCACGGTAGTCGATACACGGTCTCAAATCGCCCGTCTTTTTCGACACGAAAAAGAGGGGGGCACCTGCAGGGGCATGGGAAGGACGGATGAGCCCATGTGCCAAGTTCTCATCTAGGTAGGCCCTCAATATTTCCTTTTCTGCAGTCGAAAGGCGATACATCCTACCAAAAGGTACTACCGCATCTGGTAAAGTGGGAATAGAACAATCTAAAGTGGGTCGCAAAGGCGGGAGAGGTTTTACTTCGGGGTTAGAAAATACCTTAGCATAGTTCTTATATTCAACAGGAATATTTTCCTGTTTCTTGGTTTCCGTGTGGCAAATGAATTGCACATTGGACCAATGATCAGGTTTCAGACACCTGGAAATACAAGTGGGTGAACTAAAACCTACTGCTCCAGTCTCCCAATTTATCCAGGGGTTGTGGTATCGTAGCCAGGTGATACCTAATATCAATGGATAATGAGGGGACAATATGACATCAAAGACTGTAATTTCGGTGTGTATGCCTAGCTTGCAAAATAGAGGTCTGGTCTGATGTGTGATGGGCCCAGAAGACAAGGGGGAACCATCTACAGTTTGAACAAGAGTAGGGGTCTTTTTAGTGTCTATGGGGGTCCTTCTACTCGCCACCCAATCCTGATCGATGAAACAACCCGCCGCCCCTGAGTCGATCAGGGCCACTATGGGTTCTTGAAGGGTAGTTGAACCAATCTTCCAACATAGGAGCATAGATAACGTGAGTAAGGCCCTACTGGGTGGAGTGTAACGGGGTAAGGTATTTTGTGAAGGACTAGAGTCGACACTCGAGGGTACGTCCTTGCTACCCACCGAGTGGTTCAGTTTAAAGTCGGTTTCGTTGGACAATTCTTTACCAGATGACCAGAAAGCCCACAATATAAGCAGAGGCCCTTAGAAAGCCTGTGTTGACGTTCTTCCTTTGAGAGTGGCCCACGGGCGGCTCCTAACTGCATTGGTTCTTCGGTATTATGAGCTACTCTTTCTTTTCGGACCTCCAACGGTCGAGTACTTAGTCGAACAGGGTTCGTCTTCCGTCTCTCAGCTTTACGTTCAGATATTCGATAATCTATCTGCAATGCTAAATCAACCAATGCCTTTATGGTAATAGGTTTGTCAACTCTGGCTAATTCATCCTTGATATCATCCCTTAAACCGCGTCTAAAAATTGCCAATTGCACCTTTTCTGGCCACTTTAACTGGGTAGCTAAGGTATGGAATTGTGCCACATAGGCCATCAAGTCTCTACTGCCTTGACTACAATCAAGCAATTGGTCTTCCAAGCCATGAGAGCATTGTTCTCTTTTAAACATTGACAGGAATTCGGTCTCAAAACGAGGAAAGTCAGATAATATGGGATCATCGTTGATAATGTATTGTTCAGCCCAGGTGAGGGCATGTCCCGAAAAATGTTTAACCAAAAATCCTACTTTGGATTTACCTGTAGAAAAAGCCGCATTGTGAAATAGAAAATGGGCCTTGTATGCAGTCTGAAACTCACGAAGTGTCTTTGGTTCTCCATTATACTTTGACAGAACTACTTCTTGTGTGGAAGGTTCTAAAACAACCGTGGGCTTATGAGCCACAAGTTGTCTCAATGCAGCATTTTCCGTGGTTAGGTGCTGTACTTGTTGGTTCAAGGCCTGGATATCATTAGTACTAGCAGCTTGTAAATCTGCAATTTGTTGGTTTAGCTGTTTAACAGCTGCAGTGAGCTGCTCAGAGGTAGCCATGTGACCGTTTCCTAACAAGGGAACAGTTTTGTTGGCGTATTAACCTGTCACACTTAGGCAGGCTTACCTCTGTTTTCTTGTGCAGCTTGAAGTTTTTAGCGATGAGCCGCCGACCGCTATTCGTGCTACGAATGTCGGTTGGCGGCAAAACGCCAGTCTCTGGGAAAACCTGTGGAGGAGAAAAACCCAGAGCGGTGCAACAGTGACCATAAAAGGATACAATGAGAAACACAGGGGGAAAACAACTGAGGACTGCAACCTATGGAACTAACCAGACAAGGGACTAAACTATAACTCAGGGAGGGACTAAGAACTGGAACCTAATAGCACCCTAAACTAAACTGACCTAGGAAGAGGGAGGACACAAACACTGCGCACCGTCCAATCTGATAATGAAGATTGGAAGACTAAGAGGGGCGTTTCCAGCTACTGCGTTTCTTACGAAGTCCTTGAGATCTGTTCACAGTATAGGTGGTAAATATACTTGTGTGAGATGTTACAACACTCACCAGAGTCTGGGAAATTGAGTGAAAGGACCGGGGAGCGCGTACGCGGTGATGTACGTGATAACACGCACTCCGGGTGTGTTTAGTTGTTAAACAACACCATGCGACGAGCAGCGAACAAGAGATTCGCCGGAAGACTACACTTCCCAGAATGCCGCGCACTGAGTAGCCGCGGCGGTGAACAAACTCAAAGTAGAGGTGAAATAAACGCTGGAAACGCCAGAACATGAACCACAACAAAAACAGGGAAAGTTACAGAAATAGGACCAAAGAAACAGGAGGAAGAACAACAGGTAAGGGGGAGAAACAAAAGGAAGGCAATACAAAACCAGAATCTTGAACTCGAGGAACTCAGAGGTACACGAAAGGGAGGCGAAGAGCAAGGCAGGTAACCGGCTCGTTGATACGCGCCGTATCGACTGAAGCCGAGGGATAATTAGTTTTCAACACAGCGCGCGCGTGCAGGGATTGGCTGTTTGCCTCTGCCTCCTGATTGGCTGTTGTATCAGGAAGGTAATGCTGTGCCAAGGCGGCCATCTTAGAGTGGTCTCGGAAATGGCGTGATGTGACTCTAAGCGTGCCCAAGAGCCGCGAACGTCGTCGGAGGACGACAGCATGCCCCCTCTCCAGCGGGCCGGGTTTATTGGGGTGTGCAACATGGAAAGAACGGACCAAACGAGCTGCCTTGACTTGATCTGCGGGTTCCCAAGATCGATCAGAGACTGAGTATCCCTTCCAGGAGATAAGATAAAAGAGCTGACCTCGGATTATCTTTGCGTCGCAGATACCATCTATCTCGTATTCATCCGTACCCATTACAGGAGGGGGAACTGGTAGTTTTCTGTCTAAAAAGGGATCTGGAACATAAGGTTTTAACAGAGAAACATGGAATGTGGCATGGACGCGCCACTTGGGTGGTAATTCCAGTCTCACTGCCACCGGATTAATTATTTTTGAAATGGGAAAGGGACCCAAAAAACGTGGTCCCAAAGCTCTACTGGAACACATCAGAGGAAGATGTAATGAAGAAAGCCAGACTAGATCACCCACTCTCCCCCATGATCAGTGCAGCTATTGACATATTGGAGGCGGGTGTAGACTGATCAGGCTTGACTTGCCCCTTGCCTGCTGGTTTCATTTGACAACTGTGAGACGCGCCCTCCCCCAGATTCAATGTAGGTATTGCGGGCAGGTGTTACATTTGACAAGTGACGCTGGTGCCCGAAATGTATTATGCTGGGTTTACAATGCGCCAGCATTCAGGCGCCGGTTTTACTATACGTCTTAATTCATGCGCTGCATCATTGGGTTCCACCACCCTCCCCTCACCATCAAAATGAGTCCCAAGAAAACACACGGGCAGCTCCTCTTTGAAGGTTGTTTCCCCATTCCCTCAGGAACACTCTTTCCCTGGAGCACTCCATGCCAATTCATCCACAGGAAGGAAAGGGGGGCAGGCAGGTTTTGAGGGTACAACTGCTATAACCTATCTAGAGGTCAGTATATGC
>JASBQI010265898.1:0-11062 GCA_030264875.1 Desmognathus valentinei | reverse complement strand
GTAGAACGCTAAACGCCCATGAGCCTCAAAGTGCTAAACATAGAATAAATAGAACAAAACATCCAAAAAAAGACAGACAAGAACATTATCAAGAATAGGGAGGTCCAAGAATCGATAGTCGCATAGATGATTTATAAATCATATTAAATGAGTGAAAGTATTGACACTCTCTGAGATCGAGGGGCCATTCCAAAGGTAGGGAGCCATAACGTTGAACATGCAACCTCCAAACGTTTGCAGTTTGAATTGGTAGGGTGAAAGACAGATTCCCTGGTTGAAAGCAAGATACACAGGTCAATTCCCATGAATGTATTTATAAGTTGCAGTTAGAATTTTGTGCTTGATGCGAGAACAAACTGGTAGCCAGTGCAAACTTTTACGAGCAGGGGTGACATCATTAAGTTTGGCCAGATTGCAAACTGCTCTTACTGCACCTTTAGGGATGACTTTCTTTTTTTTTTTTTTTACAACTCTCAGATGTGAACTGGCAGGCTAGCAAGCTGGCTAGTTGACAGATTAGGAGACCGGGCAGACGGATCTAGCCCAATATCTCCCTTCCCTCTCATGCACAACTTAGAGGCTCAGACCCAGATTCACTTCATCATAAAGTTAACCACAAACTATACAGTGGAATAATCATCTTTGATACATCATGATCGATTTGTTTCCAGAAAATTTATAAACGGTCCCCAAGTTCCCACACCCTCCAGCCCAGTCCGTCCTTTCCTTATTTGAATTTTCTCGTGATTCCTCATGGTCAAGAGTGCAACATTCTCCCATTCAGCAGTAGTCGGGGCAGCTGGTTCCAACCAATGTCTCATAACTACGTGGCGTGCTATAACAATCAAAATAAATAATAATTCTCGAAGTACTGAGTGAAATAGATCCTGATCCGTGGGAGACTGTTGATAATCTCCAAGGACAATAGTCCTTGCTGTGAGGTTAATCTGAAGTTCAAGGATCAGCCCAAGAATGGTCTCAACACCCCTCCAATATTCCGACAACATAGGACATTCAAACAGAACATGTATAGTATCTGCCTCGCGTTCACCACATCTAGAACAACAAATTACCTCCTTTTTAATTTTTGACAATTTTTTAGGAGAAATGTACAAATTATACATAGTAAAAAAGTGGTTCCGTCTCAAGTTGGTTTGCCTCGTTATGGTGTGCATCCTTTCGATAGATTTCAACCAATCTGCTTCTGTTATGGTGTCTTCTGTCCTCTGTTCCCAGTAAACTCTTATTGCATCATCCCCCACCATATCAGCTCCCAAAAAACACTTATAATAGAAGGATACCGAGTTTTGTTTTATTACCACTTTCGATAAAGTTTCATCTAAATCTCGGTTCTCGTATTTCCAGTCCCAGCCTTTTACTGTTAATTCAAACTGCTGTAACTGTCTCCATTTAAAATCGGAGATATTACTCTCTATTAGTGTCTCGAGTTCAGTTCGAGCTCTGAGAGTCTGACCTGGATAAAGGTCGGAAACACACCACAGCTGAGGAACCATCAAGGGACGGAAAAGGATATCACCAAAAATTTCAGAGTTCAATGCTCCCATTTCTAGCGGAGTCCACTCAGTCAGCCATGGGAGCTTATAACTTCGTCTAACTTCCTTCCATATTACATACCAGATCTTAAGGCATTTTAGTTTTATCTTTTTGAAATATGACGGGTTATTGAACTTATACAGCCACCCTTTCTTGGCATACTCGCCTATCAGTATGTTTCGCAAGGGGCCGCCAAACTCCTGCACCTGCTGAGCATCCCCCAATAGGCACCGAACATACTGCCACTGGGAGGCACGATAATAGGACATCACATCAGGGAGTGCAAACCCCCCCTTCAAAAGTGGCCTAGCCAGTTTCTTCCAAGCCATTCTCGGACCTTTATAGGACCACACAAATGAGTTCCAGTCAGATTGGACTTTCGCAAGCATGGAGGGTTTAACATAGCAGATTAAATTATCAAAAACAAACTGATATTTAGGCAGAATTGACATTTTTAAAACATTGATTCTCCCAATGATAGTTAGGGACAAGTTGTTCCACTGCTTTAGCAGTTTCTGAGTTTTAATCCTTAAAGTCCCTAAATTAAGTTTTTCCCACTCATCCATCCTAGCCGAGAATTGTATCCCCAAATATCTAAACTGGGGAGTGGCATGGGTCAAAGGGTAATCAGAGTTCCAGCACATTGCCTCGGTTTTTTCAGAGTTCACCTTATAGCCCGAGATGAGGCCAAATTCGTATAGAAATCTCTCTGGCCATAGATCAATCGCCTCAGGGCGGGAAGTGTATATCATTAAGTCATCCGCATATAATTTTACTTTGATCTCTTGCTGTCCTAGCCTAAATGGTGGTATTTCCATACTCGCTCTCAGTGCGTTAGCTAAAGGCTCTATACACAAGGCAAACAGAACTGGCGACAAGGGACACCCCTGTCTTGTTCCTCTCTGAATAGCAAAGCTATCAGAGAGGGCACCATTAACAATCAACCTTGCTCGTGGAGAGTCATACAATGCTTTAACTATGTGACAGAATTTAGGCCCACAACCAAATTGACATAAAACCTCGTGCATATATCCCCAGCAAACCCGGTCAAAAGCCTTTTCGGCATCATAAGTGGCAACAGCCAGCGGTAGTTTTTCTGCAATTGCCATATCAATGCTAAGTTGGAGAGTGTGGGTCAGGTTAGTAATATTCCGACCTGGGATAAAACCTTGTTGATCAATATTAACTACTGAATGTACGACCCGGCTTAATCTATTGGCCATTATTTTTGAAAAGATTTTCCCATCAACATTCAACAGGCTAATAGGTCTATAGGAACCACATTTCAACGAATCTTTTCCATCTTTGAGAATAAGGGTAATATAGGACTCCTTCCAAGTATCTGGGGTCCTACTGCCTTCTAAAATTTTATTAAACAAAGTCACCAGGTGGCCTACAATCTGATCTAGGTGGACTTTGTACCACTCTGCCGGGAGCCCGTCCGGGCCAGCCGCCTTCCCATTCTTCAGACTCCTAATACAAGTGGTTACCTCCTCGACCTCTATCGGGGAATCTAGACTATCCCTATCAATGAGTGATAGTGATAACAAATTTAGAGGGTGTAGGTAATGTTTAATAGCCTCCGTCGAGGGATCGATCTCTTTTCTATATAAGTTCTCATAAAAATTAAGGAATTCCCTCCTGATCTCACTCTGTTGAGTAGTCGCGCTCCCCCCATCTAATGGCTGAATTTCCCGGATTCTGGAGCGTGTCTGAAATCTTTTTAATTGCCACGCAAGAATTCTGCCGCTTCGCTCCCCATCTTCTATTTTCATCAGTCTATCATTCTCATAGATTTTCACCCTGTATTCTGATAAAACTCTCTGCAGCTCTCCCCTTAGTTCTAAACACTTGGTTTCATGCGTCTTCCTTCGGGCTTCCCCTAATTCTAATTCCAATTGCCTCTCTTCATTGCGTAGCTGAGATTGTAAATCTCTGATCTTATTGCGCCTTGCCCTTATTTTCTGAGACCCAATCTGAATATACTCACCCCTTACGACCGCCTTCATAGCGTCCCAGGTGTTCTGCTCGTCAGTTGACCCAATATTATCCGTCCAATATTGACTAAGACATCTATCAATATCCCTGATTATTAGAGGATCATCAAGCCATTCCCTATTAATGTTCCATCTAGTCATGATCTGTTCTCTTTCGCCCAATCTCAGGACGAACCTTACCGGGTTATGGTCGGAGATCACTCTGGGCAATATATTTACATTGTCCGCCAAGATTTGCAGGGAATCCGATATCAGGAAGTAATCGATTCTAGAAGATTGCCTGCGTTTATGCGAGTAGAAAGTGAACTCCTTCTTCCCAGGGTTCAACTTCCTCCAGATATCGACCAGCCCTAAGTCTTTCTTCAATTGAGTTACTAGACGTCTTACTCGAGGCAATCTGCTAGCATTTGATATATATGTTTTGTCGAGTTTAGTACTTGGGGGAAGGTTAAAATCGCCACCCATTATTACCCCACCATTCAATTCCACCAATAGGCCCAGAATGTCCTTAAAACACTCTGGGTCATCTGAATTAGGTCCGTACACTGAGATCAGAGAGAGCTTTACCCCATACAACTTCACCGAAGCACAGACCCACCTACCATTTTTATCACCTTCTACCGTGTATATTTCATCCACCAGGCTCTCTCTCACTAATATTATAGTGCCCCTAATATGGTGAGACTGCCGAGATGTCCAAAATGGACCTTTCCAGAAAGACTTCAACCAACTTTCGGCTTCTACCTCGCTCAGATGAGTTTCTTGAAGAAAGGCGATATCTATCTGATTTTCACTCAGCCAATCTCTCAATTTATGTTTCTTGGAGAGGGAACGCAAACCATTCACATTCAGTGTAATGAAACTTATTCCTGCCATAACCTTTCATCAAAGCATGATACATATTGGCATACCTTAATTCTCATCTTCTGGAAAACTTTATTGATTTTTTTACTTTTGTTAATACAAACACTGAGCCTCATCACAGATAAAAAATTGAAAACATTAACTTTTATCAGCCACCTCAGCCTGCTCTCTGCCTTTGACACACTCCATCCTTCCCTCCAACCCCCCTCCCCTCCCTCCCATGGGGAACCCCCCATGTCGAAAGCCTCCCTTTTTCTAGGGAGGATCCTTATGGATTTTTGGCTGCTGCGCCGCTAACTCTACCCCCTAGGTTTCCCTGTGAAAAATAGAGAAAAATGAAAAGAGAAAATCGATACAGAAAAAAGGGAATAGAAGGGTCATAGCTGCGGAGGAGTCAACTCCTTCAGTAGAGCATCTGCTTCGTCCACATTATTGCAGAAAGTTGCAACACCTTTGACCACCACTTTTAACCTGGCAGGGTCCAACAAGAATACTTCAACGATTCCCACTTTTTTGAATTTCTCAAAGAATACCTTCAGCTCTTTCCTGCCCGCAATAGCTTCTCTGCTCAGGTCAGACCTAGTAAATAGTTTCATCCCTCCCCATTGCTTGGGGTCTCGAGGCTTCAAAGAACTCATGATTTTATCTCTGAGAGCTAAATTGTTTGTCTGAACCAGGCATGGGCGATCGCCAACATAATGAGAGGGTCTCTTGAAAGGGAGCCTACGAACAGAATAGATACATGAATCTAAGTCCTTCGATGGGATGGATTGTACGACCTGATGCAACACCTCCCTGACATATGTCAAAAACTTAAAAGGGTCTTCCTCCTCTTTCTCTTCCCTTAAGCCAAAAAGCTTAAAGTTCAATCGCCTCTGGCTATTTTCGAGATCGAGGAGCCGTGAATTAACTGAGATGAGATCCGTTTTTTGTTGCTGGATCAGATTAGCATTGGTGCTTGCAATATTTTCCACCTGGTTTGTTCTAGTTTCTATTTCGTCCATTCGAACCTGAAGAGCCTGAAATTTTCCATCCAAACGTTGTATAGCTGATTTCAGGTCCTTTTGGCCTTCCACCAAGGTGCCTAGCTCTTTACCAAAAGTTGTTTGAGAATTTTTAATTCCGACAAGTAATTGCATCATTGAGGATGCTACATCTCCAGATGTCATTACTGGGTCATCCATATCCATATCGGTGAGTGGACTCCCTTCTTCCACCTTCTCTGCTAGAATGTTGCCCGCCATTACTGGGTCCAAATTAGCCTGGCACAATGGATCACTCCCCGTAGAACCCTCAGAGTTCTGCTGCATGTGGAACTCGAATAACTGGTCACTTACTCGCCGTCTGACTTTAGAGTGAGAGCCTTTGGAGTTCAGCTGCCCCGATATAGATGAATGATTACAGATACCAGGGCTTGGGCTTGAGCCGCTCCTTTCTCGCTTCTTATTCTTGCCCTTACTCTCTTTGGAGATTGTTGTCCAAAGATCCGAGGAGTAGGAGAATATATCTTCCGGACTCTTCAATGCCTGGACAGAATATTCTGGGCCAGTTAACTTAACAGAATAGTTCACTCCCTCAGCTGAGGGAGATTCCGCGGGGAGGAGCTCCTGTGTGTATTTTTTAAGGTTTTCTAGGGCAGATCTGTTATTAAAAATAAACTTGTGAACCACTGGTGTTGCTAATAATGGCAACTCCGGTAACTGTGGCAAGTGGCTGGCCCCGACTGCTAGAGTAGAAGAAACATGTGGGGAAAAATCTCTCTGGGCTACAGCACACAGGGCTTTCTCTACGATTTCTGCCACTATATCCAAAGCGGCAGCACCAGAGTCGGAATTGGAGAGCGACTCCACAGTTTCCCCCTCCTTGGTCTTATGCTTGTGGGTCTGAATCGAAGCTGTTATGCACTGTCTTATTCTCTCCAACTTGCGCTCTGACCCTGACCGTTCTTGTAGCTCTTGTAACTCCGGGAAACTGTCTGTGCTTGAAGGGGTGTGGTCTTGCGAAATAGTGCCTCCCCCAGTCCCCTTAGCAACGCCCATCTGCTCATCGCCACTGCCCACTGGGTTTTGGGCCCCGCCCCCCGTCTGACCGAGGAGAACGTCGGATACCCGACCAGAGCCCTGAGGGGGGGGCAGCGGCCCTCCCCTCCCCCCCCAGGAATGGGGAGGGGGCACCGCGACTGCGCTCAACGTTGGGCCCCCCAGGGAGAGCGTTCCGGCATAATCGCATCCACCGCCGCCGGGCCCCACCATCGAAGACAACAACGGTAGGTCGCTCTCATCTCTTACACCTGGGTTACGTGATTTGCCCTCTGCGGTCAAACCCACAATAGTCTGGGCCCCCCTCTTGCCGATTTTATTGGAGATAAACTCCGAGATCCCTCGCTGCAAAGTTTTCATTTTAGCCATCTCGGGCTGCCTGCTGGCCCCCTCAGAAGTGTTGATAGGAGGTTTAGATGAGACGCTCGATTTTGGGGGCTTCAGGGACTCACGTCTGGTCGTGGGCCCTCTAGGGGTCGAGGCTCCCAGGGGTGTACAAGGCTTGGGATGCCTTCCCGAACTTCCTGCCTTACGTGACATAGCAGAAATGTGAAAATGGAAATAGACTGAGGTTGCAGAGTGCCCTATTTTAAGGCTGGGGGATAACCTGAAAGGAGTTTTCACAGACCAAATCGCTCTTTCAAAATCCTTAGCTGCTTTAGAGAGGTAAAGGAAAGCAGGGCGCCACTCTTCGAGCATCATCGTGCAGCCCACAATCACAGAGTATTATATCTCCAAACCGATTAGGCGTACCAAACGCCTGGTTGGTCCAAGGGTGTGTCTGTAATTACGATAGTCCTTACTGCATTCTGAGAAGAAGCAAGATACGAAATACTTCCCCTGCACAGTTGCTTCCCTCGATCCTTATTCCTCCATACTCTGGAAACCCCGTCATCCTCTTTCACCAAGCATGGGAGCAGAGTCACAGCTGCAGCAGCAGCCAAGTCGCCGTGTCTCTCACACGGCGGCCATGTTTCCCCGGCGTAACACCGATTAGAGGCTGTGTTACAACGCTCAGAGAAAACTGAATTGTTTAAAACAAACTTGCAAAACAATCTGGTGAATAGGCTTTAGAGCTGCCTGTTCTTTCTGCTGCCACTGCTCCTTTCGTCTACAGCCCGGGGCAGAGCTGATATTTGCGGGGGCTCCCGCACTGCTCCCAGGGGCTGCAGAGGGGATTCCTGAACAAGCGAGGTGACGCGCACACCAAAAGCCACGTGGGCTCAGGCAACCAGCCGGTGCCGAGGGACGCCTACAAGAACAGCTATTTACTTCAAGAGCGACGCGATTGAGCGACGCTACGAGCGCGAAGTGCGCAAAGTGTTTTCATTGAATTTCGTCTGTTCGTCTGTGGGACTGTGAGGACATAGGACTATCACAATCTACTATATACAGGTTATGAGTAGCTAGTGTGCTGTGATGTTATTCTATGGTTGTAATTTAACCACTTCTTTTTTCCTCTCCAATCTTTGCTATTTAAGTATATTCTCAGTTGGCTTCTTTACATATATTGTTTATTAGACTTGGAGTCTGACTCCAATTCAACTTAGTTTTCCTATAAATCTCCTTTTTGATTTATTGATTTACACTATGCCACCGAAAAAAGATAAAACACTAATACCCGCTATGGTTTTAAGATCAGGTACCAGTAGTGAAAGTTCTGCTACGACACCTCCTGCACAGACTAGAGATTTATCACTATGGAAGCAAGGATCCTTAACTAATTATTTGACAAACTCCTAAACAAATTAACAGCAACACTTCCATAATACCTCCAGATATGTTAAATCTCACCTTATCTGAAGGCACTAGTTCCGCTGCTATTATTTCGAAAGCAAAATATGTACCTAAAACATCTAATGAAAATGCTATTTCTAATATAACTGAAGGAACTATTGGCAATAATAATTTACCAACAAATGCTACTTTGCTGATTAATAACTCAATTGCTGATTCCATGATGTTACATGAATACACTTCACCTGACAAATCTGTAACCAACTCACCTACCAATCCACCTTTTTCCACCATTATTGAAGTCCAAGATAATCAGCCCAACCAGGTTGCTAGAGGTGATATCATTGTTGAAACAAATTCTGACTTGAATGTGGGGGAATGCTTGGAAATATCTACGAATGAGGGTCTCATTATTAATGATAATAATAATTCCCAAGGCCCCGCAAAGAATACTGATTTGTTTGCTAACTTTCATGACTTGCACAAAGAGGTCGTTGAATTAAAAAAGATATTGAAGCATTTCACTAATAATGTGATGCAATCTATGCAACACCTTACTGAATTGGTCTTAGATGGTCATATGGCGGACTCTAAAAGAAATAGTATGATAGAAAAACAACTAAAAGACAATACAGAATCTGTCAGTGAATTATGTAGTAAGATTGAGATTATGCAACAAAGTGCTGTTGAAATTGGTGATGTGTGCTCGCAGACTTTGAAGGTAGCACAACGGAATGGAAGCAAGATACCTACAATTGTAAGGGACGGAAATAAGCAGAAGTATAATCTGACTAAAGATAGTAGAGTAAATCCTGCTAATAATGATGGTACAAGCTTTTCGATGGAAACGCTAGGCAATATGCAGAATGATAACATGGCTAAAGATAGCAGTGAATGTTGTGTTACCAATGATGGTACAAGTTACTCGATTTTTCAAACACAACAGCAAAAACAAAAGGATAAAAATGCTCAACCAAATAAGAAAAGGAAAATTGATAAAGCTATGGAAGTGGTCGATGTCACACCTAAAAAAACTAATGGGGGTAAAAAATGTACAAAGAAAACGAAGCATTGCACGCCAGTTAAAAAACCACGTGCTAATAAGACTACCCTCAAAAACCACAAAGATGGCAAACGCATAAATACGCCTCCTCCTCTTGAGAATACTAAGAAAACGAAATCTCATGCTAACTTACTAAATTGGATTGAATGTGTTGATATTGAACGCAATCGAAATAGCAACACTATTGCGCAAATTAAGAACAACACACTTTATTTTACTCCTTTATTTGATGAATTAGAGGGGAGGAAGGATAAGAAAATATATTTCAATCGTAATGCATTTTTGACTCTCTGCTGCAAACAGAGTAAATTGCAGGGTATAACTACTGATGTAGTGGAGAGAGTTGCTTTTACTGAAAAATCCACTTTACGAATAGAAACAACTATAATTACCTTTTCTGAAAGGAAATATGCTGAGAACGTTTGGCTTAACGCTGACCTATTTAGAAGAGCAGGTATAGATGTTAAAACTACCAATGATCAAAAATTTAATCATCAATCAATATATGAAAATAGATTACTGGAAAGAGATCGAGAGTTAATGCAACGCCCATTACCCCCGATTCCATGTTCTAGTCAATGGGATCCTTATGAAGAGGAAAATGAAGAATGTATATATGAAATCTTAGAGGACAGTGAAATTGAGGAAGAAGACGAACTGGAAGATGAAGAAGAAAATGAATCAGAGTCAGATTAATGTGAAGTCGATAAAGATAAGCGTGAAAAGCATATAGTAAAATGTATATCATGGAACTGTGCAGGGTATTTTAAGAGAGGTGGTGAAGTCTGACTCCCTAAAGGATTTGATGATGCTGATGTTTGCATAATACAAGAAACATGGGCAATGAAAGATATATCAATAAATGGGTATCAATGTATAACACAGGCTGCGGTATCATCTAGATTTGGACATGCTAAGGGAGGTCTGGCAATCGCCGTTAATAACATTCTCAATTGGTCATTAGTGAAACACTGGAGTCCATGTGAGGGAATTCTGAATGTTATTTTCAATATGCATGATAATAAAATTGCTAATGTAATGGGATACAATTTTGCTGTGTATATATAAACCCTGTTGAAATAAGAAAAGAATACAAAAATGGGCCCAGAAAACTCATTATCTGTATCATTCCCACTGATGGTCATTCTAGGCACACCATCTGCAGTAATATTTTTTTTTATCCGACACACATTTAATAGAAAATCTTTCTCCTTGTACCCTATTAACCCATTTACAAATTTGTGGTGAAACTTTTTCTAATCCTTTGTCTCTAAAAATACCTACTAACGGTTTATGATCCGTTCGCACCTCATATTGTGTCCCAAATACAAACTGCATACATTTCTGAATAACCCACCCTACCGCTAGAGCTTCTTTTTCTATTACAAAATACTTCCGTTCTGTATCAGTTAAAGTTTTCGAAGAAAACATGACCCCTTCTTTAGATCCCTGCCAATGTGACAACAGTACACCTTGTCCAGTCATTTGGATCCGTAGTAATTATAGAAGAAAACTTAGTACTAAATTGCTGTAATGCCTAAGCCTTCACTAGCACTTCCTGTATTGCACAAAATTCTGACTCTCAATCCATATTCCACTCAACCTCACGTCTTTCTTTAACATTTGACGTAATGACATCGGGCCTGATTACGAGTTGGTCGGTAAGGGGATGGCGGTATGTACCTTACGGTACATACCGCCACCGCATCCCCCTTACCGCCAAATTCGGACTTTTTTTGCGGTACGTACCGCATCGGTACGTACCGCCAATATTTGGCGGTATGTACCGATGCGGTACGTACCGCAAA
>JASBQI010254817.1:0-11097 GCA_030264875.1 Desmognathus valentinei | reverse complement strand
AGAAGAGAAAAGCGCTTCAATAAAGCGATGAAATACCTGTGCTATATCTAGGAAAAACGCCAACCCTTGAGGAGCGACAGTCGTACCAATCTAAGCCCTCATGCACGAAGGACTGCAAACAAAAACAACAAAGCATCAGGAAGGCATAAGAGAAGCCCCAAAATCTAAACGTATATAACACAAAAAGCATACCACTCACTTCGAAAATGAACAGAGCCGTCAAACGTCCGCTGCGGTGAATGCCGGTATGCGGAATAAGCCCATAGTGTGAGTTTAAGTAGAAAAATAGGAAAGCAAATTACCCAACGCCCCACAGCATCAAGGAAATAGAAAGCAGACTACCAAGCTAAGCGCTGCTTCGCCGCCATGTTGGAAACGAAAACGGTAAAATACGTATATAAGAAACAGAGCGCCGCAAGTGAGCCATAATCGAAAGAAACAACAACCCATGTGCAGGATAAACCCGTGACAATAAAGAAACAACAGAACAAGAAAAACGGATAATGTAAACAACAACACGACATCGCGGGAAAACTAGAGAAATAAAAGACAGACTACCATGCTAACGCAGGTTAGCCTAAACAGAAAAAGAAAGTAACTGAAGTGCAGAGTAAAACCCCTAACATTAATACTTAGAAAAAAACAGATGATCAAAAGCAATACTTAACATGACAAGAGAAAATAAGAAAATTAGAAAACAGACTACCAAAACAAAAACGCTACATCACGGGAAAACTAGACAGAAACAGACCACCAAGGGAAAGCGCCGTAGAACGGCCTTATAGACAATGAAACATAGAAAAAATTAAAAAAATAAAAATCTAAAAAACGTGCCATTCAGAGCCATTGCAGAAGTAATGGAATATCTCAAGTGGGTAAAAAAGCCAAAAAGGAAATATTTTCATTCATCCCATGCGGAACGACACTCCTGAGACTTTGTATCCAAAATGTCTCACGCTGGAGCAGGAGACGTGTGCGATCTCCCCCTCTGGAGCTACGGTCCACAATTTCAAGAACATTGAATTTGAGTTGAGAGACACGATGTCCCACCTCATTAAAATGTCTGGCCACAGGACTAGTAACAACATGATTGCGAATAGTACTCTTATGCTCACTGATGCGCATTTTAATGGGACGTGTAGATTGTCCGACGTACACTTTACCACAAGGGCAAACCAATCTGTATATAACAAAATCAGAATCACAGGTGGCATAGCAGTTCAAAGAAACTTTCTTTCCTGTCATAGGATGGTTAAAATAGCTACCTTTTTGAACGTTGTTGCACTGCGCACAATTTAAACATGGATAAGTGCCAAAATTGGAAGAATTAAGGACCGTCTGTCTCAGAATAGTTCTTGGTCTTATGTCTGCATGTACCAAAAGGTCCTTAAGGCTTTTAGCCTTTCTGAAAGCAAATCTTGGTGGTTCATGAAAAACATCTCTGCATATTTGATCATTTGCTAAGGTACACCAATGTTTAAGAATAGTTCGTCTGTATCTGTTCGACATGGAACCATATGTAGACACCATGGTAAGTCGTTGCTCACTGGACATTACCTGTGTGCGAGGACTTAGTAACTGTTCCCGAGTTTGAGCATTAGCCTTAACTCTAGAATGTTGCAGTATCTCTTGGGTGTAACCCCTTGTGTGCAATCGAGTTTGAAGGTCATCCATTTTCGTTTGACATTGTACTGAGTCACTAATGATACGTTTATACCTTAAAAACTGCCCATAGGGTAGATTTCGTACAAGGTGTCGAGGATGAAAGGACTCAGCCCTTAGTAGTGCATTTACATCAGTTGGTTTTCTATAGATGTCGAATGAAAGTCTAGAGTTTTGAATAGCAACAGTCGTGTCCAAGAAGTTGATCCTGTCCCTACCAACCTCTAAGGTGAATTTAATCGTGGCATGTACCTGATTTAGAAGGCTAACAAAACGTTCCAGATCAACTGCTGGTCCTCGCCAAATTAAGAAAACATCATCAATGTAGCGCAGCCAACAAAATAGTTGATTTTGCCAAACTTCCTGAGTGTGGATGTATTTACTCTCAAAGATGTGCATAAATATATTGGCGAAACTTGGGGCAAAATTCGCCCCCATCGCAGTGCCCTGGACCTGCAAAAAGAAAGTATCTTCTAGCCTAAAATATGACTCATTCAGGACCCAACCCAACAAGAGGAGTAAATACTCTTTGTGAACACCTAAATCTCCAAATTCTGTGAGAGCTTCTCTTACTGATTCAATTCCTTCATCATGTGGAATGTTAGTATATAAACTAACAACGTCAAGTGTCGCTAAGATGCTGTCAGGAGGAATGACCAAGGTCTGGGTAATATTTATGAAGGAAGTCGTATCCTTCAAAAAGCCTTCCTGTTGAGTAGCAACCTGTTTCAAAAAATAATCAATGTACTTCGAAACAGGTTCAAAGACTGAATCACAAGCCGAAACAATCGGCCTTAAAGGGGGATCTGAATAGTCCTTATGGATTTTTGGTAAACCATATAGTACCGGTATCCGCGGGTGATCTTTAGTAAGGTACTGTCTGGTAGCCACAGAAATCCAATCATTCTGAACCCCAACATTCAAAATAGCCTCCAGTACTTTTTTGCACTCAAAAATTGGATCACGTGTGAGTCTTCTGTAAACTGTAGGATCATTGACTAGAACATTCAATTTGTCCACGTACCACTGTGTGTTCATCACCACAGTGGCACCTCCCTTATCCGCTTGTTTTATAGTAATCTTATTGTTATGTGATAAATCATTTAAGGCGACCCGTTGACTGTTTGTCATGTTGTGATGCCTCAACTTCTCATGATATGGTAGTTTCTTAACATCATCTCTCACCTTGTCAAAGAACAAATTTAAAGTTCTATTCTGTACTTGAGGTGAAAAGGTAGACGGACGTTTGAATTCAACATATTCAGAAGTAACATTGGTTGTAGGAGGCATCTGATAGAAATAATATTGCAATGACATTTTCCTGAAAAATAAAGACAAGTCAACCTCATTTTGAAAGGAGTTATTAGATTGTGTGGGTACAAATCTAAGGCCCTTCTTCAACACTGCCATCTCAGTAGTGGTAAGTGTATGGTCTGAAATGTTGACAACTAGTCTTTCTTGTGGCTCCTCAATAGTCTGGCGTCTGGATCTTTTCTGCCGGACTGCTTTTCCCCCCCTCCTGGTTTTGGATGGCCTTGGAATAAAAAAGCTTCCGATGTATTGATGAAAGTCGATGATGGTGCTGACGCGGTGGAGGTGGCAGCCTCCTGTGATGAATGCAGAGTTCCCACAGATGATGATCTCGATGTTCCTGATGCCTGAAATAGAGGGTAGTTACCCAACAAACTCGCCTGTGTTACAGCTGATTGTGTAGTAGACCTAAAAGCTGTTGTAATTTCAGTGACAGGAATCGAACTCACAGGTACCAAAGTAGATGGAATCAATTGCCCACTGCCTTCATTGCTGCCTCCACTGCTTATGGATGAATCAGAGGCCCCTGGTCTTAAGCCTGCGTTTCTCTCCAACGCTTTTCTTTTGTGATACTCGTCTAGCTCTTCCACCCAAGTATATACTCTGTTGTACTGATAATCTAAGTTGTCTCTCCTGAATTTTCTCTGCTTGAGTTTTTCTAGATCAGCTGTATGATTAGTAATGATTTCTTCACACTGTTTATATATACATGCCCAATCTTCAGCTGATTTATCCTTTTTTAATGCTTCCTGTGCCTGTCCAATTTCTTCTTTAACCTCTATTAAAGAGAGTTGTAATTCTTTGATAGTCAGGATAATTAAATCCAAAGAACATTTATTAAGGACCTGGCGCCACTTATTCAGAAATCCTTTCCGATTTTTACATAAAGTAGGTTTTATAAGAATGCGTAATCCACGTGGGATTCTTTTGACTTTATGATATTCCCCGAGTGTCACCGCGTGAAGTCTCAATGACACTTCTTTTTTTAATAGATTTTCCAAATTACGCAGAGTATGAGTCTTTTGAGATGTATTTAAAAAACTCGAATTACCACTCAAAGCTGCCAACACTGCCTCAGCCTCTTCTTCAGAGTAAGCTAAAGTTTCCGCACATTTATCAGTAGATGTAATATTGGCCAAAAAAGTCATTTCTTAAGTGCCTAGCACTAAGATAAAAAATAAAAAATAGAAACTAGAATTCTAAAGTAAAAGATAGTGAATATAGTAAAAAAGTATATAAAGGTGCCGCCCGCAAAAAGTGACCTAAGTCAAATGTAGTACCAAAAATAGAGGGGTTGGGGGCGCACTCAAAAGACAATAGCAAAACAATAAACAAGAAATTAAATAACCTCGAAGACTCTAATGTTTATACTACCTTCCAAAAGGTACTGTGGTGCAGGATAATGCCAGTACAAGTACTGGAAAAATCGTAGACTGCAAATAAAGGGAAACGACTTCCCCCTAATCCTGCACTCTGTAAGGATGGACGGGAAAATTCCCTATTCCTGTCAAAAATGTTATGTACCAAAAGCAAATACCAATCAAAACCTATGGTTCTTGTAAATTTCAAACAGGATAGTATTAAATGTATACAAAGAAATTTATTGAATTCATCAAACCTAGCATAAACAACAACGTATAACAGAAAGGAAAATGTAATTATTAGTAGCAAAATGAAACACACATATCAAAAAATATTAACATTTTGTTAATCATTGTCACAAACATACAAATGCTAGCCTCTAACAGCAAACCTATACTCGAGCAAATTGAATACTGACAGAAAATATAATAATTGCAGGTGAAATCCTCTACAAATATTAGAACGCTAGATGTAGCCGCACAACGCGTTTCGGGGCTGCCACCCCTTTATCAAGTGCTGCAAGTCAAAAAGGGGGGAGAAAAACAAAAAAATAAGTAACTCAAAAAAACAATTAGGCCAAAAAGCAAATCAAAGAAGTGGCAGAGGGCAATAGTTGGCTAATGGTAAAAAGTGGTGTCTTACCAAAAATAATGAGAACTGCAAAAAGGCATCTAAACGAGGCACTGGAGGTGTCAGAATAGAAGCTACAGAAAAAAACAACAGAAGAAACGCCAATAAGCCAAAAAGAAACCACTAAATAATAAAAAGGAAAAAAGAAAAGGCGCTTCAATAAAGCGATGAAATACCTGTGCTATATTTAGAAAGGACGCCAATCCTTGAGAAGCGACAATCGTACCAATCTGAGCCCTCATAGACGAAGGACTGAAAACAAAAACAACAGAGCGTCAGAAAGGCATAGGAGATGCCCCCAAAGTCCAAGCGTATATAACACAAAAAGCATACCACTCACTTCTACAATGAACAGAGCCGTCAAACGTCCGCTGCGGTGAAAGCCGGTATACGAAGTACGCCCATTGTGTGAGTTAAAGTAGAGAAATGGAAAAGCCAATTACCCAACGTCCCACAGTATCAAGGAAATAGAAAGTGGACTACCAAGTAAAGCGCTGCTACGCCGCCATGCTGGAAACGAAGACGGTAAGATGCGTGTATAGGAAACAGAGCGCCACAAGTGAGCCATAATTAAAAAGAAACAACTACCTGTGTGCTGAATAAACCCGTGACTAAGAGGAGAAAAATAGAACAAGAAAAATAAAAAAATGTAAACAACAAGACAATATCGCGGAAAAACTGAAGAAATAGAAGACAGACTACCATACAAACACAAAAAAGCCTAAACTACAAAGGTAAGTAGTTGAAATGCAATAAAGCACGATAGACAAAGTCAACACTTAAAATAAACTAAAACGCTACATGACGGGAAAACTAAAGTAAAACAAACCACCAAAGAAAAACGCCGGAGAACGGCCTAAAAAGAATGAAACATAAAAAATTAGAAAAGTAAAAAATGTGCCATTCAGAGCCATTGCAGAAGAAAAAGGGGGAATCTCAAGTGGGTAAAAAAGCCAAAAAGGAAATATTTTCATTCATCCCATGTGGGACAACACTCTTGAGACTTTGTATCCAAAATGTCTCACGCTGGAGCAGGAGACGTGTGCGATCTCCCCCTCTGGAGCTACGGTCCACAATTTCAAGAACATTGAATTTGAGTTGAGAGACACGATGTCCCACCTCATTAAAATGTCTGGCCACAGGACTAGTAACAACATGATTGCGAATAGTACTCTTATGCTCACTGATGCGCATTTTAATGGGACGTGTAGATTGTCCGACGTACACTTTACCACAAGGGCAAACCAATCTGTATATAACAAAATCAGAATCACAGGTGGCATAGCAGTTCAAAGAAACTTTCTTTCCTGTCATAGGATGGTTAAAATAGCTACCTTTTTGAACGTTGTTGCACTGCGCACAATTTAAACATGGATAAGTGCCAAAATTGGAAGAATTAAGGACCGTCTGTCTCAGAATAGTTCTTGGTCTTATGTCTGCATGTACCAAAAGGTCCTTAAGGCTTTTAGCCTTTCTGAAAGCAAATCTTGGTGGTTCATGAAAAACATCTCTGCATATTTGATCATTTGCTAAGGTACACCAATGTTTAAGAATAGTTCGTCTGTATCTGTTCGACATGGAACCATATGTAGACACCATGGTAAGTCGTTGCTCACTGGACATTACCTGTGTGCGAGGACTTAGTAACTGTTCCCGAGTTTGAGCATTAGCCTTAACTCTAGAATGTTGCAGTATCTCTTGGGTGTAACCCCTTGTGTGCAATCGAGTTTGAAGGTCATCCATTTTCGTTTGACATTGTACTGAGTCACTAATGATACGTTTATACCTTAAAAACTGCCCATAGGGTAGATTTCGTACAAGGTGTCGAGGATGAAAGGACTCAGCCCTTAGTAGTGCATTTACATCAGTTGGTTTTCTATAGATGTCGAATGAAAGTCTAGAGTTTTGAATAGCAACAGTCGTGTCCAAGAAGTTGATCCTGTCCCTACCAACCTCTAAGGTGAATTTAATCGTGGCATGTACCTGATTTAGAAGGCTAACAAAACGTTCCAGATCAACTGCTGGTCCTCGCCAAATTAAGAAAACATCATCAATGTAGCGCAGCCAACAAAATAGTTGATTTTGCCAAACTTCCTGAGTGTGGATGTATTTACTCTCAAAGATGTGCATAAATATATTGGCGAAACTTGGGGCAAAATTCGCCCCCATCGCAGTGCCCTGGACCTGCAAAAAGAAAGTATCTTCTAGCCTAAAATATGACTCATTCAGGACCCAACCCAACAAGAGGAGTAAATACTCTTTGTGAACACCTAAATCTCCAAATTCTGTGAGAGCTTCTCTTACTGATTCAATTCCTTCATCATGTGGAATGTTAGTATATAAACTAACAACGTCAAGTGTCGCTAAGATGCTGTCAGGAGGAATGACCAAGGTCTGGGTAATATTTATGAAGGAAGTCGTATCCTTCAAAAAGCCTTCCTGTTGAGTAGCAACCTGTTTCAAAAAATAATCAATGTACTTCGAAACAGGTTCAAAGACTGAATCACAAGCCGAAACAATCGGCCTTAAAGGGGGATCTGAATAGTCCTTATGGATTTTTGGTAAACCATATAGTACCGGTATCCGCGGGTGATCTTTAGTAAGGTACTGTCTGGTAGCCACAGAAATCCAATCATTCTGAACCCCAACATTCAAAATAGCCTCCAGTACTTTTTTGCACTCAAAAATTGGATCACGTGTGAGTCTTCTGTAAACTGTAGGATCATTGACTAGAACATTCAATTTGTCCACGTACCACTGTGTGTTCATCACCACAGTGGCACCTCCCTTATCCGCTTGTTTTATAGTAATCTTATTGTTATGTGATAAATCATTTAAGGCGACCCGTTGACTGTTTGTCATGTTGTGATGCCTCAACTTCTCATGATATGGTAGTTTCTTAACATCATCTCTCACCTTGTCAAAGAACAAATTTAAAGTTCTATTCTGTACTTGAGGTGAAAAGGTAGACGGACGTTTGAATTCAACATATTCAGAAGTAACATTGGTTGTAGGAGGCATCTGATAGAAATAATATTGCAATGACATTTTCCTGAAAAATAAAGACAAGTCAACCTCATTTTGAAAGGAGTTATTAGATTGTGTGGGTACAAATCTAAGGCCCTTCTTCAACACTGCCATCTCAGTAGTGGTAAGTGTATGGTCTGAAATGTTGACAACTAGTCTTTCTTGTGGCTCCTCAATAGTCTGGCGTCTGGATCTTTTCTGCCGGACTGCTTTTCCCCCCCTCCTGGTTTTGGATGGCCTTGGAATAAAAAAGCTTCCGATGTATTGATGAAAGTCGATGATGGTGCTGACGCGGTGGAGGTGGCAGCCTCCTGTGATGAATGCAGAGTTCCCACAGATGATGATCTCGATGTTCCTGATGCCTGAAATAGAGGGTAGTTACCCAACAAACTCGCCTGTGTTACAGCTGATTGTGTAGTAGACCTAAAAGCTGTTGTAATTTCAGTGACAGGAATCGAACTCACAGGTACCAAAGTAGATGGAATCAATTGCCCACTGCCTTCATTGCTGCCTCCACTGCTTATGGATGAATCAGAGGCCCCTGGTCTTAAGCCTGCGTTTCTCTCCAACGCTTTTCTTTTGTGATACTCGTCTAGCTCTTCCACCCAAGTATATACTCTGTTGTACTGATAATCTAAGTTGTCTCTCCTGAATTTTCTCTGCTTGAGTTTTTCTAGATCAGCTGTATGATTAGTAATGATTTCTTCACACTGTTTATATATACATGCCCAATCTTCAGCTGATTTATCCTTTTTTAATGCTTCCTGTGCCTGTCCAATTTCTTCTTTAACCTCTATTAAAGAGAGTTGTAATTCTTTGATAGTCAGGATAATTAAATCCAAAGAACATTTATTAAGGACCTGGCGCCACTTATTCAGAAATCCTTTCCGATTTTTACATAAAGTAGGTTTTATAAGAATGCGTAATCCACGTGGGATTCTTTTGACTTTATGATATTCCCCGAGTGTCACCGCGTGAAGTCTCAATGACACTTCTTTTTTTAATAGATTTTCCAAATTACGCAGAGTATGAGTCTTTTGAGATGTATTTAAAAAACTCGAATTACCACTCAAAGCTGCCAACACTGCCTCAGCCTCTTCTTCAGAGTAAGCTAAAGTTTCCGCACATTTATCAGTAGATGTAATATTGGCCAAAAAAGTCATTTCTTAAGTGCCTAGCACTAAGATAAAAAATAAAAAATAGAAACTAGAATTCTAAAGTAAAAGATAGTGAATATAGTAAAAAAGTATATAAAGGTGCCGCCCGCAAAAAGTGACCTAAGTCAAATGTAGTACCAAAAATAGAGGGGTTGGGGGCGCACTCAAAAGACAATAGCAAAACAATAAACAAGAAATTAAATAACCTCGAAGACTCTAATGTTTATACTACCTTCCAAAAGGTACTGTGGTGCAGGATAATGCCAGTACAAGTACTGGAAAAATCGTAGACTGCAAATAAAGGGAAACGACTTCCCCCTAATCCTGCACTCTGTAAGGATGGACGGGAAAATTCCCTATTCCTGTCAAAAATGTTATGTACCAAAAGCAAATACCAATCAAAACCTATGGTTCTTGTAAATTTCAAACAGGATAGTATTAAATGTATACAAAGAAATTTATTGAATTCATCAAACCTAGCATAAACAACAACGTATAACAGAAAGGAAAATGTAATTATTAGTAGCAAAATGAAACACACATATCAAAAAATATTAACATTTTGTTAATCATTGTCACAAACATACAAATGCTAGCCTCTAACAGCAAAACTATACTCAAACAAGTTGAATACTGACAAAAAATATAACAATTATGAGTGAAATCCTCTACAAATATTAGAACGCTGGATGTAGCAGCACAACGCGTTTCGGGGCTGCCACCCCTTTATCAAGTGCTGCAAGTCAAAAAAAGGGGGAGAAAAACACAAAAAATAAGTAACTCAGAAAAACAATTAGGCCAAAAAGTAAATCAAAGAAGGGGCAGAGGGCAATGGTTGGCTTATGGCAAAAAATGGTGTCTTACCAAAAATAATGAGAACTGCAAAGAGGCATCTAAATGAGGCACTGGAGATGTCAGAATAGAAACTACAAAAAGAAACAACAGAAAAAACGCCAATAAGCCAAAAAAACAAGAAACCACTAAATAGAAAAGAAAAGCGCTTCAATAAAGCGATGAAATACCTGTGCTATATCTAGGAAAAACGCCAACCCTTGAGGAGCGACAATCGTACCAATCTGAGCCCTCATACACGAAGGACTGCAAACAAAAACAACAAAGCGTCAGAAAGGCATAAGAAAAGCCCCAAAGTCCAAGCGTATATAACACAAAAAGCATACCACTCACTTCGAAAATGAACAGAGCCGTCAAACGTCCGCTGCGGTGAAAGCCGGTATGCGAAGTAAGCCCATAGTGTGAGTTTAAGTAGAGAAATAGGAAAGCAAATTACCCAACGCCCCACAACATCAAGGAAATAGAAAGCGGACTACCAAGCTGAGCGCTGCTACACCGCCATGATGGAAACGAAGACATTAAGATACGTGTATAAGAAACAGAGCGCCACAAGTGAGCCATAATCAAAAGAAACAACAACCTATGTGCTGGATAGACCCGTGACAAAGAGGAGAAAGCAGAACAAGAAAAATAGGAAAATGTAAACAACAAGACAACATCGCGGAAAAACTGAAGAAATAAAAGACAGACTACCATGCAAACACAAATAAGCCTAAACTGCAAAAGAAAGTAGCTAAAGTGCAAAGTGAAACCCATAACATAAATGCTATAAAAAACGATAAACAAAGTCAACACTTAACAAGGAAAAAGAAAATGAAAATATTGGAAAGCCAAAACAGAAACGCTACATCACGAGAAAACTAAACAGAAACAAACCACCAAGGAAAAGCGCCGGAGAACGGCCTTAAAACAATGTAACATAAAAAATTAGAAAAATAAAAATCTAAAAGATGTGCCATTCAGAGCCATTGCAGAAGAAAAAAAGGGAAATCTCAAGTGGGTAAAAAAGCCAAAAAGGAAATATTTTCATTCATCCCATGCGGAACAACACTCCTGAGACTTTGTATCCAAAATGTCTCACGCTGGAGCAGGAGAC
>JASBQI010243734.1:0-11120 GCA_030264875.1 Desmognathus valentinei | reverse complement strand
AATGACTCTTACTTGCTGGTAGCGATGGACGAATACACGAGGTACCCAGAAGTAGAGCCCGTACCGTCTACAGATGCTCAATCCGTGATCACGGCTCTGCTCAAAATGTTTGCCATTCACGGGGTCCCAAATAGCATCAAGAGTGATAACGGGCCCCCCTTCAAAAGCAAGGAGATCAAAACATTCTTCTCTCACAATGCGATTCACCATCATCGCATAACACCATATTGGCCTCAAGCCAATGGGGATGCAGAACGCTTCATGGCATGCCTAAATAAGTGCATTCGCATAGCCAAACTTCAACAAACACCATGGTTGCCGGAGGTGTACAACTTCCTGAGAATGTATCGCACTACACCACATTCATCCACGAAGGTGGCACCAGCTGAACTCATGTTCAAGGTCCCTATTCAAGGATGCCTTCCCATGTCCACCGTGTGGGGGCCGCCTGAAATTGACGATGAAGCAGTGCACAACAAGCGACTACAGCATAACCTCAAGGCGAATGTCACTCGAGGAACAAAAGACAATACCATAAACATTGGAGACAACGTCCTCCTGAAAAACAGACACATGAACTCTAAACTAGACTCTCGATTTGAACCAAACCTCTGGGAAGTGACCGGAAAGAACCACACCATGGTAACAGCCAAGAAAGGCAAAGAAACAATCACCAGGAATGCGGTCGCTTTCAAGAAGGTAGGGGTGCTCCCAATGGGACAGTTGCCGCAGGAAGAAACAACAACAGCGACAGATGCCCCAACAATGGACGCCCGGCCAGCAGAGGACGACGCCAAGACACCATCTCCTCTGCAGAGTGGGAGTACAGGAAACAAAGAGTCACCGACTCAAACGGAACTTACGTCACCACCAGTGCCATCCAGTGGGCGTCAGAGCCGTCACAAGTACCACCTGAGAGACAACCCGCAGCCGACGAAGAAACTACAAGGTTATGTCTTAAACCACATCTACCGAAGACAACACCCCGAGTTGCCAGCAGAACCAAAAGAAAAGAAGTGACTCTGGAGGGGATGTGATATCTGATAGTCCGTTATCTAGCACAGTCACCCACTCCCCGGCGCACGTGCCGAGGAGTGGGAGGAGACAAATAAATATAGGACTGCCCCCACCCTAGGGAGGGCAGTTCCGGCTAATAACCAAGAGTGTGAGTCACGTCTGTTGCTGCGCTGCGCTTCCCGCCTAACGGCATCACATTGGCGACTGAGGTTGGGGACGACCCCCGCGTGTGCCTTGAAGCCGCTCACCTTGGACCTTCGGTGCACGGGCGGCCTCGGCTTCTCCGCTGCGGCCCCTCCTGGAGGAAGGTCGCGTCTGCCGATCCCGTGCACGCTCAGAGCGGCGAGCCCCGGCCCCGCTCCACGGGCCGCCCACGTGGCTCCGGAGCGCGTAAAGCGCGCAAGGCCGCAGAGCACGGTCTTCCCTGCAGGGCTCCCTCATCGCGCGGGTGCCCAGATCGCACCGCGCATGACACGTAGAGCCGTTGCTCCGTGTCGGTCAGCCTGTCAAGGGGGCTGCCACTCTCCCGGAATCTCCACCCACAGCACTGCCGCCCTTCAGCCCGCCACGTTGAGCCGCCGCTCCGTGTCGTGGGCCGCCTGCCACCTCACCCGACACGTGGAGCCGCCGCTCCGTGTCGACGCGCCGGTGCGCCATCTCGCAGGGTCCCTCCTGTTGGCCTGATACGTCGAGCCGCCGCTCCGTATTGCAGGCCCTACCTCAGCTGCTGGGGCACGTGGAGCCGTTGCTCCGTGCCGCCGTCACCTCGCTGCACCACCACTACACGTCGCCACTGCCGTGCCCAGGTTGTGGAGCCTACTGCCACGAGTGTGCTGTCCTGTCCTGGCCTGCTGTTTCACGGCACTGATGGCTGCACGCCTCCTCTGAGCGACCTGAACTGCTGTGAGTACCGTGACCACGTGCTGGTGCGCATTGCTGTGTGGGCCCACTCTGCCACCCCTTTTGCCCAGAGGTCATGTCCGGACCTGAGTCCCCACCCCCGCGGGGTGACAGGGCTGCCCTGAGCCCGGCTGCATCCGGTTCCACTCCGAGGTCGCCAGCACGAGCTTCTGAGCCGTGGATTGACTCTGCATCTGGAACGTTTATGAAACCCTTTGACCCGTACTCGCCCTCATCCAATACAGCAATCCGATGGGAACTGTGGCTGCAACAATTCGAATTGCATGCGAAAAACAGAGAGGTCCGTGATCCTGAGAAGCGCCGGACACTGCTGCTGCTGAACCTTGGCACCATGGCTCTTAGACTCTTCAACTCCCTGACGACAAGGGGTCCCGATGATGATTATAACGCAGCGAAGGCTGCCCTCACATCCTACTTTAAACCGCGTCAAAATGCGGATTATGAACGCTTCCAACTGAGTCTGGCGCGCCAACGCCCCACTGAATCCCTGGACGCGTTCCATGGCAGACTCCGGGAAATGGCCATCGGATGTGCGTTCCCCGACGAAGAATTTTCTGTCAGGCAGCAACTCATTCACGGCATGGCGTCTGACAAATTGAGGAAACAGATTCTCAGCACCACAGACATGCCCCTTGATGACATTCTCGACAAGGGTCGGCAGAGGGAGCTGACCGACACCCGGGCGGCCGAGATGGAGGCTGCCATGAGTCGCCTCCCCCTCGACAACCCCACGGAGCCTGCCGTGATAGCGGCCGTAGCCCGGCCGCACCCTGCTCGTCAACACCATCGCCCCTCCGTCAGTGGCAAAGACGACAACTCACCGCGCAAAAAAAGATCCGGCCCTTGCCGCTGGTGCGGTGGGGACCCACATGGGTGGTTTGCGTGCCCAGCCAACGGCACCACCTGCCGCAAATGCGGGTGCAAAAACCACTACGCGTCAGTGTGCAAAAATTCATCGGCCACGCGCCGGAAATCGCCCATCCCGGACAAGGACCAGAAAGGGCGTTCTTCTAGACAGGACCCCCGACCATGGAAAGGGCGGTCGAAAGCACGAGCAAGAGCAGTTGACGACGAAGAGAGTGATTATTCTTCCAGCGACTCGTCCAGTGACAGCAGCTCCCCTGAGGGTCGACGTCGACAGAAGCATCGCCGCAGGCGAGAGAAAGCTCACATGATCTCGGCCCTGAAACCCTCCAAATCGAACAAGAAACGACGCAGAGGCTCCCAACCGTCCTGCACCGTAACAGTAGGGGGCGAACAGATCCAAATGCTCATAGACACTGGAGCCACTGTGAATGTTATGCCGCTGGCCAGGTTTAACAAGCTTCACCCACAACCTGCTCTGCAACGTAAAACAGTGAAGTTATTCTCCTACGGAAACAAAAAGCCTCTACGAGTACATGGATCGTTTAAACCTGTTTTCCAATACAATGGATTCTCAACCGCAGCACGGATCTACGTGGTGGACGCTGGCATAGACACTCTTCTAAGTTGCAAAACCGCTGAACGGTTGAACATAATAAAATTCACCTTCCAGGTGTCCTCGCCCCGGATCGACCGCCTCCTTGAAAAGCACAATAAATTGTTTGAGGGCATAGGATGCTTAAAAGGAAGAGAAATCACGCTCCACATTGACCGTTCGGTCGAACCGCGGGCTGTCCGCCACAGAAGGGTCCCTTTCCATATGCGCCAAGCTGTCAAGGAGGAACTTCTGAAGCTGGAAAAAGAGCACATTATCGAGAAAACGTCAGGCCCCACTCCGTGGGTGTCCCCCATGGTCGTCACCGGCAAACCTAAGCAACCTGACGCCGTGCGTCTATGCATAGACATGAGGCTACCGAACAAGGCAATTGGCCGGGAGAGGCACATAACCCCCACGATCGACGAGATCATTGTGGACCTAACAGGGGCCCGTGTTTTCAGCAAACTGGACCTCAGATCGGGATACCACCAGATCAAGCTGGCGAGGCAGTCACGATACATCACGACCTTCACCACGCACCTGGGGCTGCGAAGGTACAAACGCCTCAATTTTGGCATCTCGTCAGCTGCCGAGATATTTCAGAACGAGATCCGAAGGGTGCTGCAAGATCTTCCTGGCACATTAAACGTAAGCGATGACATCCTCGTCTACGGGATGGACCATGAAGAACACTTCCGCCGCCTAACCAACGTTCTCAAGAGGCTGGAAGACTCCGGTCTCACCCTGCATAGGGAAAAATGCGAGTTTGAGAAAACAGAACTTTCTTTTTTTGGCTACGTCTTCAACAGCCAAGGAGTGGCAGCTGATCCAGCCAAGGTTAATGACGTCAAGTCAGCAGCCCCACCGACGACTGTGTCGGAGGTCAGGAGCTTCCTCGGCATGGCCACGTATTGTGCCAGATTTATACCCAACTTAGCCACCCTGGCCAGCCCGCTCAGAACCCTGACGTGTAAAGACTCAACGTGGGAGTGGGGGCCCCCACAAGAATCGGCATTTGTGGCGATCAAGGATGCCCTGCTGGACAACACCACCATGGCGTTCTTCGATATATCGAAACAAACGGAACTCCTTGTGGACGCCAGCCCAGTCGGGTTGGGCGCTGTCCTCACCCAAAAAGACCGACAGGGGGTTGTGCGACCCATTGCATTTGCCAGCAGGGCCCTGACGAAAACGGAAATGAACTACGCCCACATTGAGAAGGAGGCTTTAGCTATCCTGTGGGCCTGCAAACACTTTCAGGTATATCTAGTGGGGCACCCGGTCACGGTGTTCACCGACCATAAGCCGCTGATACCTATCTTCAGAGGGTCCGCGTCTCACCCTCCGGCTCGGATCGAGCGCTGGCTCCTACAACTGCAGCACTTTGACATCTCTGTACTCTACAGGGCTGGGGTTGACAACCCAGCCGACTACCTATCCCGCCACCCCAGAGCCGCTACGCACTTGGAGCAGGAAGACGCGAAAGAGACGGAAGAGCACGTGTGCTCGGTGGTTGCGTGGGCTCGGCCCCGACACCTCAAGATTCACGACATGATAGAGCAAACCGAGAAGGACCAGTGTCTACAAGTCACGATTAGAGCAATACGGTCAGGAGAGTGGAAGCAATTCCTGCAGCACTGTGCCAACAGGACTGAGGAGGCCCGGGAACTGCTACATGGCATTTTTGACATCCGGTCAGAACTGTCAGTGTCCCCTGAAGGACTAGTACTGCGGGGCCACTGTATAGTAGTACCGCTTGACCTTATTCCCAGAGTGCTTCAACTGGCACATGACAGCCATCAAGGCGTGTCCAAATCCATAGCATTTCTACGCAACAGGGTGTGGATCCCGAATGTTTCCTCTAAAATGGAACAGCTAGTGAAGAGCTGCATCGCCTGCCAAGCGACAGGCAGGCCCAACCGCCCTGACCCGATAGTGACGAAAGAACGGAGCTCTACCAGATGGGATGCCGTCTCCATTGATTTCTGCACAATTCATAACGAAGCGTACCTGCTGGTCGCTGTTGATGAACACACGAGGTACCCAGAGGTAGAACCAGTGCTCTCGACGGACGCTCAGTCAGTGATAACGGCTCTTAGCAAGATGTTCGCTGTTCATGGGGTGCCAAACAGCATTAAGAGCGATAATGGGCCCCCCTTCAAGAGCAAGGAGATGAAGATTTTCTTCGCCCAAAATGCAATCAACCACCACCGGATAACACCATACTGGCCACAAGCCAACGGCGATGCAGAACGCTTTATGGCATGCCTGAACAAATGCATCCGCATTGCGAAGCTTCAACAAACACCGTGGCTGCCAGAAGTCTACAAGTTTCTACGGATGTACCGCACGACACCACACTCATCCACAAATATAGCACCAGCGGAGCTAATGTTCAGAGTCCCCATCCAAAGTAACCTCCCCATGTCCAACGCATGGGAACCTCCGGCAATTGATGATGAAGCAGTGCATAACAAACGGCTGCAGCACAACCTCAGAGAGAACATTACCCGCAAGACAAAAGACAACGTTATAGACGTTGGAGACAATGTCCTCCTAAAGAACAGACATCTCAACTCCAAACTAGACTCGAGATTTGAACCGACGCCCTGGGAAGTAACGAGAAAGAATCACACCATGGTCACTGCCCAAAAAGGAAATGAGACCATCACGAGGAATGCAGTAGCGTTTAAAAAGATAATAACGCCAGTAACAGGGCGATCACCACAAGAAGAGATAGCTGGAGAGGAAACTGACAGACCGCCATTGGAAGCCCAGCCAGAAGATCCCACTATCCAGACACCGTCCCAGTTACAGACTGAGGGCAATAGAAACAGAGTACCAGACACCCCGATAGAGAGCAAGTCACCAGGGGTACCACCCCAGGAGCGCAAGGCACACCCCCGATACCACCTGAGAGAAAACCCTCAACCGACGAAGAAACTTCAAGGCTACGTCTTGGACCACATATACCGAAAATGCCAGTAGAAGCTACAAGCTACGACGAAAGGAAAGAAGTAATTCCGGAAGGGATGTGATATCCTGTAGTCCGTTGTTTAATGCAGTCACCCACTCCTCAGTGCACGTGCTGAGGAGTGGGAGGAGTTAAATAAATACAGGACTGCCCCCGACCTAGGGAGGGCAGTTCCGGCCAGGATTCCAGAGTGAGAGGTCTCATTATTGCTGCGCAGCGCTGGCGCTTTACCACATCACACTGGCGACGAGGATTGGTCTTATCCCGTGTGTACCCCTGGGCTCCTCATCTCGGGGCCACCGCAGACTACGCGGTTCACACACCCGACCTCCAGGACCGTGTCATCAGCCGGCTCCTGCCGCTCCTGCGTGAGCGCTCACCACGACGCGGCCTCCCGCTCTGCTCCATTGGCCCTCCTCACTCACGTGACGTCGGAGCGCGCACTGAGCCCAGTGCTGCCGCTCCCGGCCTCCCCAGGCCCCTCTCCTGCGTGGGTGCCAGGACGTCACCGCGCACGACACGTGCTGAGCAGCCGCTCCGTGTCCACCGCGCTGCGTGTAGGGCTGCCGCTCTACACCTGGTCAGCCTGCCACTGTGCTGACCCCCAGACTCGCCACGTCGAGCTGCCGCTCCGTGCTGCGAGCCCACGGCGCATCGACCTGACACGTGGAGCCGCCGCTCCGTGTCGCCTCACCCGTGTTTCCACACACACGGAGTGCTCCTTGGAGCCCCCCACGTCGAGCCGCTGCTCCGTGCCGGGTGCCCCTCCTACGACGACAAGTGGCACGTGGAGCCGCCGCTCCGTGCCGCCACCGCGTGGGCTGCGACTTGCTGCTACCAGGCGGCCATTTTGTGGTCCTACCTCAGCTCCTACACGACTGTGTGGCTCACGGGTGCAGTTGAGCCCCCCCCCCTGATGTGGACACGCTCGCCGAGCTGCAAGCCGCGACATCCCGCCACGTGTAGTGGCCACCTGTGAGTACTGTGTCCGGGTGCTGCGGCGCCAAGCAGTCCGCGCTGAGGCCACGCTCTCCATTGCACGGAGGGGATGTCTGCGTCTGATTCCCCGCCCCCGCGGGCTGACAGATCCCTCCAGAGCCCTGCAATTTCCGGATCCTCCCCTAGGCCACCAGCGCGTGCCCCTGAGCCATGGATTGACTCTGCCACCGGCACGTTCATGAAACCCTTCGACCCATACTCCCCCTCCTCCAACACTGCCATCAGGTGGGAACTATGGTTACAGCAATTCGAATTGCATGCAAAGAACAGAGAGGTCATTGACTCTGAGAAGCGGCGGACACTGCTGCTGTTGAATCTCGGCACCATGGCCTTGAGGCTCTTCAACTCCCTCACAACCAGGGGGGCTGATAGTGACTACAATGCGGCAAAGACTGCCCTCACATCTTATTTCAAGCCTCGGCTGAATGCCGACTACGAACGCTTCCAGCTAAGCCTTGCACGGCAGCGCGCTGCTGAAACGCTGGACGCCTTCCACGGCAGGCTGCGCGAAATGGCTATCGGGTGCGCATTCCCCGACGAAGAATTCTCTGTCAGACAGCAACTGATTCATGGCATGGCTTCTGAGAAGTTGAGAAAGCAGATTCTCAGCACCACCGACATGCCCCTCAATGACATTCTTGACAAAGGCCGGCAGAGGGAGCTGACCGACACCCGAGCAGCCGAAATGGAGGCCGCCATGAGCCGCCTCCCCCTCGACAAACCTGTTGAGTCTGCTGTCATCGCTGCTGTAGCTAAAACCCCCCCCACTCAGCAATACCGACGTCCCTCTTCAAGTGGCAAAGACGATCGCTCCTCACACAGACAAGCACCCGGTCCATGCCGCTGGTGCGGGGGCGACCAACATGGATGGTTTGCGTGCCCAGCGAATGGCACCACTTGCCGCAAGTGCGGTTGCAAAAATCACTATGCGTCGGTGTGCCAGAACTCCTCATCCTCACACCGACAGTTGCCTGCCTCTGACCACGGCCGAAAAGGGCGAGCCACGGAACAGGACCGTCGTCCCAAGAAAAAATGGTCGAAAGCACGAGCCAGAGTAGTCAAAGACGAAGAAAGCGACTACTCGTCCAGTGAGTCGTCCAGCGAGAGCAGCTCCCCGGAGGCTCGTCCCCGACACAAACATCGCCACAGGAGAGAAAAAGCTCACATGATTTCAACGCTCAAACCCTCCAAGGAGAGCAAAAAGAGGCGAAGAGGCTCACAACCGTCCTGCACCGTCACCATAGGGGATGAACAGGTCAAAATGCTCATCGACACTGGAGCAACGGTGAACGTGATGCCTGCTGCACGGTTTGACACGCTACGCCCGCAGCCCACGCTGCAGAAAAAGACAGTAAAACTGTTCTCGTATGGGAACAAGAGACCACTGAGCGTACAAGGCTCGTTCAAACCCACATTCCAGTACAATGGGGTCTCTACTGTAGCTCGCATCTACGTAGTGGATGCCGGCGTTGACACCCTACTGAGCTGCAAAACCGCAGAACGCTTGAACATCATTAAATTCACCTTCCAAGTATCGTCCCCCCGCGTAGACCTCCTCCTCGAGAAGCACAAAAGGTTGTTTGAAGGGATTGGATGTCTGAAGGGGAGAGAAATAATGCTCCACATCGACCAGTCAGTTGAGCCGCGTGCTGTCCGCCACAGACGCGTCCCGTTCCACATGCGGCATGCAGTCAAGGCTGAACTGCTGAAACTGGAAAAGGAACGCATCATCGAGAAGACCTCAGGTCCTACGCCATGGGTGTCTCCCATGGTCGTCACAGGCAAACCAAAACAGCCTGACGCCGTGCGTCTCTGCATCGATATGCGGCTGCCGAACAAAGCAATTGGCCGGGAGAGACACATAACTCCTACGATCGACGAGATCATAGTAGATCTTACTGGTGCCCGGGTTTTTAGCAAACTGGACCTCCGCTCTGGCTACCACCAGATCAAGCTGGCCAGACAGTCGCGCTACATCACAACGTTCACCACCCACATTGGGCTACGGAGATACAAACGCCTGAACTTTGGCATCTCCTCAGCCGCGGAGATTTTTCAGAACGAGATCCGGAAAGTGCTGCAGGACCTTCCCGGCACCTTAAATGTAAGCGACGACATACTGGTCTATGGGGTAGACCACGATGAACACTTTCACCGACTAGCAGCTGTCCTCAAGAGACTTGAAGACTCTGGCCTCACTTTGCATAAGGAAAAATGCGAATACGAAAAGAGTGAACTTTCCTTCTTTGGCTACGTCTTCAGCAGTCAAGGGGTGGCGGCAGACCCGTCCAAAATCAATGACGTCAAGTCAGCGGCCCCGCCAACGACAGTGTCAGAAGTCAGGAGTTTTCTTGGCATGGCCACTTATTGCGCCAGATTTATTCCCAACTTAGCAACTTTAGCCAGCCCGCTCAGAGAACTGACGTGCAAGGATTCTCAGTGGGAATGGGGCCCATCACAAGAATCAGCTTTCATTGCCATCAAAGAAGCACTACTGGACAAAACAACCATGGCCTTTTTTGACATTTCTAAACAAACAGAGCTCCTTGTGGACGCCAGCCCAGTGGGACTGGGCGCGGTCCTCACCCAAAGGGACCATCAGGGCAGAGTGCGACCCATTGCATTTGCCAGCAGGGCTCTGACCAAAACAGAAATGAACTATGCCCACATTGAGAAGGAAGCCCTGGCAATCTTGTGGGGATGCAAACACTTCCAGGTATATTTAGTGGGACACCCCGTCACCATATTCACAGACCACAAGCCACTTGTGCCAATTTTTAAAGGGTCTGCATCGCACCCTCCTGCACGCATAGAACGATGGCTTTTACAGCTACAACATTTTGACATCTCGGTAACCTACAGAGCTGGGTCTGACAACCCGGCTGACTATTTGTCTCGACACCCCAGGGCGGCCACACGCACTGAACAAGAAGATGCCAAAGAAACGGAGGAGCACGTATGCTCAGTAGTTGCGTGTGCTCGGCCCCGACACCTCAAGATTCGCGAAATGATTGAAGCGACCGAGAAAGACCACTGCCTCCAATTAACAATTGAAGCAGTGAAGTCAGGAGAGTGGAGACATTTTCTGCAGCACTGTTCCAACAGGACAGAGGACGCTCGTGAACTGCTACAAAGCATTTTTGACATCAAGTCCGAACTGTCAGTGTCTCCTGAAGGCCTTCTGCTGCGGGGACACTGCATAGTGGTTCCACTAGATCTCATCCCCAGAGTACTCCAGCTGGCGCATGACAGCCATCAAGGCGTCTCGAAGTCCATAGCGTTTCTACGCAATAGGGTGTGGATTCCCAACGTATCCTCGAAAATGGAGCAGCTGGTGAAGTGCTGCATCGCCTGCCAGGCAACGGGCAGACCCAACCGACCAGACCCAATAGTGACGAAGGAAAGGAGTTCCACCAGATGGGACGCCGTCTCCATCGACTTTTGCACAATTCAAAACGAATCGTACCTGCTCGTCGCAATTGATGAACACACAAGGTACCCAGAAGTGGAGCCAGTGCTCTCGACAGATGCTCCGTCGGTGATAACGGCTCTGAGTAAAATGTTCGCTGTTCATGGGGTTCCAAACAGCATCAAGAGTGATAATGGGCCACCCTTTAAGAGCAAGGAGATGAAGACGTTCTTCGCCCAAAACGCAATCAACCACCACCGAATAACACCATACTGGCCACAAGCCAACGGCGATGCAGAACGCTTTATGGCATGCCTGAACAAATGCATCCGCATTGC
>JASBQI010232650.1:997-11166 GCA_030264875.1 Desmognathus valentinei | reverse complement strand
AAATGGTGTTCAGAAATGTTATGACTGCCTTGGAGTCTATTTTTTTTACAATTTTATATTCAGGCCATTTACTGTAGTAATCTACACAGACCAGTGTGAAATAAGGAAGTGACCCTGAGAAGGTATACGGTCCCAAAATGTCTATACCCAACATGCTCCACGGTACCTCCGGTGGAACAATAGGGAGCATAGGTTGCGCTCTCACTTTTAATATTTTGTCACTCTTGTTGCACTGTTGACAATCTCTTACCACTCTTTCAGTGGAAGCATCCAACCCTGGCCACCAAAATTTTTGCTTTATCCTCCTTTTTGTCATTGATATCCCCAAATGACCTAAGTGGGAGAGTTCTAATATTCTTTGTCTTAGAATCTCCGGGGGAATTATTCAGTTTGCTCTGCAAACCCAATTGTTAACAATAGTAAGTTCTTGCCTTATTTCATAATATGGCTTCAAGGTATCGTCTATATGTCTCTTCTCAGGCCAGCCTTCTGTAATGAAGTTCTCTAAGGTCTGCAGAAGCCGATCATTCTTATACTCTATTGACCATTCCTTCTCTCCTATCGCATGGATATGCTCCAAATCCATGAACGCCACTAATTCCTTCTCATTTATGACATCCTTCCCATCCGGATGTTCGACAGGAAAGCATGACAGACAGTCTGCTACCGCGTTCTTAGGACCTGGAACATATTCCATTTTGAAATCATATCCAAAGAGACCTACCAATCGTCGCATGATTCTAGGAGAAGCTCTTCTTCTGCCGGCAGCTGTCATCACATTAATTAAGGGCTGGTGATCCGTTCTCATAACGAACCTAGTACCCCACAGGAAATTCTTAAACTTCCTTGCCGCCCATTTGCAAGCAAGGAGTTCCCTTTCGATGACTGAATATCGGGTGTCAGGGTCCGATAACAGTCTAGAGGCAAAAGACACTGTTCTTTCCTCTCCCCCCTCCATTTGGGACAATACAGCCCCCAGACCTTTCAAGCTGGCGTCTACTGTAAGTATTGTCGGTAGACCCTCCTGAAAGTGATTTAATTCAGGAAATTTACTTATCCGGTTTTTGAGTTTGACAAGAGCCTCCTCACACTCCTCAGACCACACAAATCTGACATTCTTCTTCAGCAGTAAACGAAGTGGGTGAGATATTTCTGCAAAGTTGCCAATGAATCTGCTGTACTTATCCCCCATTCCTAAGAAGGACTTCAGATCTGCTTTATTCTGAGGACTTCTAGTCCCTAAGATGCAATTTACCAGCTTTGCCTTTGGCTTCACTCCTGACCCACTTATCCAATGGCCTAGGTATTCTAGCCCTGATGCGGCAAAGATGCATTTAGAACTTTCCATAGTTAACCCTTCCTCCTCCAACTTTTTAATGACTTGATCTACCAAGGCCCTATGTGACTCCTTGTCTTTCGAGTGCATTAATATGTCATCTTGGAATACCAATACATTATCAAAATCCTTCAGTAGGGTCTCCATCTCCCTTTGGAATACTCCGGCAGCTGAAGCTAAACCAAAAGGCATTCGTTTGTAACGGAACATTCCAAACGGAGATATAAAGGTCGTGAGTTCCCTAGATCGTTTGGTGAGCTTTATCTGGTGATAAGCTTGTCTCAAATCTAATTTGGAGAAATATTTGGACCCTTTTACAGAATTTAACATCTCTGGAATGGGAGGAAGAGGATGTCTATCAATGTAAATAGCTTTGTTCAACTCCGTCAAGTCCACACACACTCTAAACTTGCCATTGGGTTTTTGCAAAACCACTAATGGTGAGACCCATCGGGACGTGTTGGTATGCTCTATAACTTTAGCTTCTAACAAACTTTCTATTTCCTTCTTCACACCTGCTTTCCATAATGGGGGAAGGGTTCTGACTGTCTGGACAATCGGAATCGAGCCTTTGATTTCCTTTATGTCATGCTTAAATCCCTTGAGTAGCCCTAACTTGTCCTCAAACGCCTTGGCGAACCTAGAAACCACTTGATCCGCTAAACTAGATTCTATTGAACAAATTAATAATTCATTCTTAAGACTCATTTTTATCTTGAGAGCCGTAATATCACTCCAACCTAGCAATGTCGGACCTTTCTCAACTATATACAACTTGCTGACAGTCATACGATTTTTGTATTCTACAATCACCTTTGTATAACCCAACACCTTTATCTTAAATTCCCCAAATGCATCTGGTGTAATATCAGGTTTCAACAATTTACTGGTTGACTTAGACTTCATCTTCCGTACAAGACCTTGCCAAACACCCATTGACATAAAAGAAAATGGTGAACCTGAATCCAAAACCATGATGACATTGATATTATTGACTTTCAACTTGCACCTGGGACTCTTACAAAAAGAACTTGTCAACATAACATTGTTGACCTCAATGTAATTACAGTCTGACTCCGAAGAGGTGGATTCACAATTGACCAGTGCCACCTTTTCCTTCTTCGTGCGACAGTACTTGGCATAATGACCCATTGCCTTACATCTTGAGCAAATTTCCTTTAAGGCCGGACACCTTTTATCATTAGCAATATGTTGCAGAGATCCACATCTGAAGCATTTCCTAAGTTTCTTTTGACCTGCATCTTCCTTCATGCCCTTCTCCTGCTTTTTCTTTTTCTTATTGGATACAGTAGCTACTGTACTCTCTGTCAACTTTTCCTCCAACTTAGGAACTGATTTACTTTCTTTTAGTTCTTTAACACACCGTAAAGAAGTCTCTACTCTCTTAACTATTATGAGAGTCTCCTGTAATGATGGGTTCCCAGCCATAAACAAATTGTCTTGAATAGTTGGATTATTAGAATGTACAATTATTTGATCTCTTATTAACTCATCAAGTGTTATGGCATTAGTAAATTCGCACTGCAATGAAAGCAAACGCAAAGCCGAGACATAATCCTCAACATTCTCGGATGGTGATTGTTTCCTGGTATAAAATTTGTGTCTATTAACTGCAACATTGACTTTCTGTTGAAACTTCTTATCCAACATTTTGAGAGAAATGGAATGAGCATCATCCTCTAAAGTCACTTCACTTGCTTCCAACTGTGGCAAGCTCTGGAAGACCCGCAAGCCTTCTACCCCAAGGCTATGTAACAATAGATTTTTCTTCTTCTCTGCATTTAATTGTGGGCCTGATATGGCAGCAATGTAGTTCAACCAGTACGCTTTCCATTGTACCCACTGAAATACCGGCTCACCCGGAACAGGTAAGAATTCCCTGGGCGGCGAAACTGTCACTCCCTGCATAGTTATTCAACTATCAGTTCTAAGAAGTAGACAACAGTATTCCTAATGTCACAATAATGTTGGATAAAATAACAGTATTAACAGATAACAGTATTACCTATGTATCACAAATCCTATATGTATAAAATTTATAAACCCATTTATACTCTTGACATTACAGGAATTCACTTTTTAAGCCTGCTCAAATTCCATTTATACACCTTGGTATTGCAGGAGTCAATTTCTATATTTATTTAATTGCATCTGATGAGTCTTCTCACACTCTTCCCTCTGCCATTCAATCATAGTAGAACCAGTACCTCTGTCAGTCTTCCAAGAATAACCTGTATCACAGTATTTTAACCATGCAGCTTTGCCCTTGGTTGCTGTACACTTCCCTTTGATTAAGCAACGTCTCAGGCAACTGCTCTGATTTGCCAAGCACAGCAACTGTTCTGATTTGCCAAGCACAAACTCCTTCCTATTCGCCTCTTTGGTCCCACCTCTCTGATTGGCTGAACTGCAGTTCCCTCTGATTGGCTAGCCTCACAGCTCTCCCTGATTGGCTGAGCCCTCTCCAGCAACAACAAGGTCAGTTTCTCTCCTGCTGTAGTGTCCTCCACAGGTCCGGAGCTCCTTGAATCCTCCGACAACCAGGCCGAATTTCCCTACCGGATCCAGAGCCCCCCAAGTAAGGCTACCACACACCTGGCATTTTCGATTGGGTGGTGACCAAATCCAGCGAATCCAAGTCCAACAAGGCACCTTCCGCAAATCAGAAATCCCCGGCAACTCGGTGTATGGAGACACACTCTCCAACTTCAAAGCGCTGTCTCCTTTACACCTCCCGGACACTTCAATCGCCGCAACCCTCTGGCTGGATGTACTGGTCAGTCTTCAGGACTCAGTTTGGTTATCTTCAGTCTTCAGGACTCAGGTTGGTTATCCTCATTTATCCCCAATTGGTAATGACTGGATATTGATGACTGGTAATTGTTCTGCCCCTGGGCCACCTGTTTACGCTCGTCGCCAGTGAAATAATGCACGATGACACAAATTGAAAGTAAGTCCATTTATTTGGCCCAGCTGGCAGCCTCAACTCTCCTGTCTCACTCCAAGTCCCAACAGTTATTCCTGGAACCTTCTGGTGTCATATTTCCAACATTCTTGGACTAGAATACAATGACCACATTGGCACCTGTACAGGCAGGTACAATGTAAGTGCCAATGTAAGCCATAATGTGGACAACATAAGACAAATACAGAATGTAAACAGTAACATGGTAAACTGTAACGTGGATAAGCCTATATAACATACCTCCCTCCCCCACACAATTTTCCTAAACATATGTTATGAAACTTTCCAAATTTTTCGGTTTTCTCCTGACCCTTGTGGATTTCCTCGTTTGAATCTGTTCTTCCGCACCCACCCTGTCTGGTACCATCATGGGAGGAGTCAAGGTGGTCGTTTGCGGAAACCGCAATGTGGCACCCCTGGGTGGTGTGGGACTTGGCACTTCCTGTTCCGTCTGTTCAACCATGCCGAGATTCCTCACTTTTGCCACCCTAGCTAGGTTCCATACCTTCCCATTCTCAAGCCTGAGGGAATTGGACAAAATCTCAACCACTTTGAAAGGTTTTGAATATTTAGATTCCCCCTTCCTAAATGAACCCATGGGTTTTTTAATCTTCACTAGGTCACCTATCTTCACTGTTACCTTATGGGCACCCTTTTTCTTGTCAGCCAAGGCTTTGTACACTGATTGTTTCTCCAGAATCTTATGTAATACCCCCTCCTGTGAACCCGTCTTTTCCACTTCTAACCACCTGGGGCAGAATTCTGTTCCGGGGTCCCTTCCCCTCATAATTTTGAAGGGGGATAAGCCTGTCACAGAGTGTGGTGTTGTTCTGTAACTCCAAATCGTGTGATCCAAGGCCTCCATCCAGTTTAAATCATTAGCCACCGCAAGCTGCACAGACTCACTAACCACCCTGTTCATGCGTTCTACAAGGCCATTCGTTTCCGGGTGATAATTAGCCGAGTGTTTCCAATTTAATCCCTTTTCCCTAGTGAAATTCTCAATTTGCTCGCCTTGGAATTGAGGACCATTGTCGCTTAAAATGCAGGAAGGGTAACCCTCTCTCCTGAATATGGTGTTCAGAAATTTTACGATTGCCATGGAGTCTATTTTTTTTACTATTTTATACTCAGGCCATTTACTGTAGTAATCCACACAAACCAGTATGTAATAAGGAAGTGATCCCGAGAAAGTGTAGGGTCCCAATATGTCTATACCCAACATGCTCCAGGGCGCCTCCGGTGGAACGATAGGGAGCATGGGTTGCGCTCTCACTTTTAGTATCTTGTCACTCTTGTTACACTGATGGCAGTCCCTCACTACTTTCTCAGTGGAGGCATCCAGCCCTGGCCACCAAAATTTTTGCTTCATCCTTCTTTTTGTCATTGATATCCCCAAATGACCTAAATGGGCGAGTTCTAATATCCTTTGTCTTAAGGCCTCCGGGGGAATTATCCGGTTTGCCCTGCAAACCCAATTATTAACAATAGTTAGTTCTTGCCTTATTTCATAATATGGCTTTAGGGCATTGTCTATATGCCTTTTTTCAGGCCAGCCTTCCGTAACAAAAATCTCCAAGGTCTGCAAAAGCTGATCGTTCTTGTACTCTATCGCCCATTCCTTCTCTCCTATTGCATGGATATGTTCCAAATCCATGAACGCTACCAATTCATTCTCATTTATCACATCCTTCTCATCCGGATGTTCCACAGGAAAGCGTGACAGACAGTCTGCTACCGCATTCTTGGAACCTGGAACATATTCCATTTTAAAATCATATCCAAAGAGACCAACTAATAGTCGCATAATTCTAGGAGAAGCCCTTTTTCTGCCAGCAACCGTCATCACGTTGATTAAGGGTTGGTGATCCGTTCTCATAATGAACCTATTACCCCACAGGAAATTCTTAAACTTCCTCACTGCCCATTTGCAAGCAAGAAGTTCTCTTTCAATGACTGAATATCGGGTTTCAGGGTCTGATAGCAGTCTAGAGGCAAAGGACACTGTTCTTTCCTCTCCACCCTCCATTTGGGACAATACGGCCCCCAAACCCTTCAGGCTGGCATCTACTGTAAGTATTGTTGGCAGACCTTCCTGGAAATGATTTAATTCAGGAAATTTGCCTATAAGGGTTTTGAGTTTGATAAAAGCATCCTCACACTCTTCGGACCATACAAATCTGACATTCTTCTTCAGCAATGAACGAAGTGGGTGTGATATCTCTGCAAACTTGTCAATAAATCTGCTGTAATACTCTCCCATTCCTAGGAAAGATTTTAGATCCGCCTTGTTCTGAGGACTCTTGGTCCCCAAGATGCAATTGACCAATTTCTCCTTCGGTTTCACTCCTGACCCACTTATCCAATGGCCTAAGTATTCTACCCCTGAAACCTCAAAGGTACATTTAGAACTTTCCATGGTCAACCCTTCCTCTTCCAACTTCCTAATGACTTGACATACTAAAGTCCTATGTGACTCCTTGTCTTTCGAGTGTATCAATATGTCATCTTGGAATACCAATATGTTATCAAACTCTTTCAACAGGGTCTCCATCTCCCTTTGGAATACTCCCGCAGCCGAAGCCAAGCCAAAAGGCATTCGTTTGTAACGGAACATTCCAAACGGAGATATAAAGGTCGTCAGTTCTCTAGATCTTCTGGTGAGCTTTATTTGGTGATAAGCTTGTCTTAAATCTAATTTGGTGAAATATTTGGATCCTTTCACTGAATATAACATTTCTGGAATGGCAGGAAGAGGATGCCTATCAATATAAATAGCTTTGTTCAACTCCGTCAAGTCCACACACACTCTAAACTTGCCGTTGGGTTTTTGCAAAACCACTAATGGTGAGACCCATCGGGACGTGTTGGTATGCTCTATAACCTTAGCTTCCAACAAACTTTCTATTTCCTTCTTCACTCCTGCTTTCCATAATGGGGGAAGAGTTCTGACCGCTTGGACAACCGGGGTTGAGCTTTTGATCTCCTTTATGTCATGTTTAAAACCCTTGAGTAACCCTAACTTGTCCTCAAAAGCCTTGGGAAATCTAGAAACGACTTGGTCAGCTAAGCTAGATTCTACTGAACAAATTAACAATTCATTCTTAAGGCTCATTTTTATCTTGAGAGCTATAATATCACTCCAACCTAGCAGTGTCGGACCTTTCTCAACTATATACAACTTGCTGATGGTCATACGATTTTTGTATCCCACAATCACTTTTACATAACCCAATACCTTTATCTTAAATTCCCCAAATGCATCCGGTGAAATATCAGGTTTCAACAATTTGCTGGATGCCCCAGACCTCATCTTCCGTACAAGGCTTAGCCAAACCCCTATTGACATAAAAGAAAATGGTGAACCTGAATCTAAAACCATGATGACATTGACATTATTAACTTTCAGCTTGCACCTGGGACTCTTACAAAAAGAACTTGTCAACGTAACATTGTTAACCTCAATGTAATTACAGTCTGACTCCGAAGAGGAGGATTCACAATTGACCAGTGCCACCTTCTCTTTCTTCGTGCGACAGTACTTGGCATAATGACCCGTAGCTTTACATCTCGAGCAAGTTTCCTTCAAAGCTGGACACTTTTTATCATTAGCAATATGTTGCAGAGAACCACATCTGAAACATTTCCTAAGTTTCTTTTGACCAATGTCTCCCACACCTTCCTTGTTTCCCTTCTCCTGCTTCTTCTTTTTCTTAGTGGATACAGTAGCTACCGTACTCTCTGTCAACTTTTCATCCAACTTAGGAACTAATTTACTTTCTTTTAATTCTTTAACACACCGCAAAGAAGTCTCTACTCTCTTAACTATAATGAGAGTCTCTTGTAACGATGGATTCCCAGCCATGAACAAGTTGTCTTGAATAGTTGGATTGTTAGAATGTACAATTATTTGATCTCTTATTAACTCATCAAGTGTTATGGCATTAGTAAATTCACACTGCAATGAAAGTAAACGCAAAGCCGACACATAATCCTCAACATTCTCAGATGGCGATTGTTTCCTGGTATAAAATTTGTGTCTATTGACTGCAATATTTACTTTCTGTTGAAACTTCTTATCCAACATTTTGAGGCAAATGGAATGAGCATCGTCTGCTAAAGTCACTTCACCTGCTTCCAACTGAGGTAAGCTTTGAAAGACCCGCAAACCTTCTACCCCAAGGCTATGTAACAATAAATTTTTCTTTTTCTCTGCATTTAATTGTGGGCCTGATATGGCAGCAATATAGTTCAACCAATACGCTTTCCATTGTACCCACTGAAATACTGGCTCACCTGGAACAGGTAAAAATTCCCTGGGCGGTGACACCGTCACTCCCTGCATTTTCTTCAACTATCAGTTCTAAAATATTGTAAAGTACTGTATTTTCTATGTATCACAGTTCCTATGTGTGCAAAATCTTATAAGCCCTTTTATGCACATTAACATTACAGGATCCGTTTTAAATCTATTCAAATTCCATTTTTACACATTAGCATTGCAGGAGTCATATATCCACTCAATTCCATCTCAAATTCCACTCACACCATCTACCATTCAGCCCTAGTCCCAGAATAACTTGCATCAACACTGCAGCTGTGCCTTTGGTTGTTTTAGAATTCCTACAGTTAAACAATGTCTGGCAACAGTACTGAATGCCAATTCCTGCTTCTGATTGGGCAACACTCCGCTTCCTCCTATTGGTCAGTCGGTCCCACCTCTCTGATTGGTCGAACCATAGTTCCCTCTGATTGGCCTGCCTCACCGCTCACTCTGATTGGTTGAGCTGTCCCCAGCAACCACAAGGTCAGTTTCTCTCCTGTCGTGATCCTTCACAGGTCCGGAGCTCTTCAATTTACACACAACCAGGCCGGATTTCTACACCTGACGCAAAGCGCTACCAGGACAGGCTGTACCCCCACCTGGCATCCTCAATTGGTGATCTCTGCCGGTGATCAATGCCGAATAATTTATTTCTCCAAGTCAGAGGTCCTTGTCTTCACTTGGCAATGTCTGGACAGGGTATCTGGCTGGACAGGGTGTCTGTATTTGCTTCTGGGCCATCCATTTACGCTCGTCGCCAGTGAAATGATTGCACGCCAACACAGTTCAAAGTAGATCCATTTATTTGGCCCAGCTGGCAGGTCACACTCCTGTCCCACCTCAAGTCCCAACAGCCATCACTGGAACCTCCTGGTGTCCTATCCCCCAACGTTCTTATGCTGGAACCCAATGACCTCATTAGTACAAATGTAAATAACAACCTAGACAGCATAAGATAAATGTAATATGTAAACAGTAACGTAGATAAGCCTATTTAGTACAAATGTAAATAACAGCCTAGACAGCATAAGATAAATGTAAAATGTAAACATTAACGTAGATAAGCCTATATAACACACCTCCCTCCCCCACACAATTTCCTAAACATATGTAATAAAACTTTCCAAATTTTTCGGTTTCCTCCTGATCCTTGTGGATTTCCTCGTTTGGACTTGTTCCTCCCCGCCCACCCTATCTGGCACTATCATGGGAGGAACTAAGGTGGTCGTTTGTGGAAACTGTAATGAGGTACACCTGGGTGCTGTAGGATTTGGCACACCCTGACCCATCTGTTCAGCCATGCCTAGATCTCTAACTTTTGCCACCCTCGCCAGGTTCCATACTTTTCCATTCTCAAGCCTGAGGGAATTTGACATAATCTCAACCACTTTGAAAGGTCTTGAATATTTAGATTCCCCCTTCCTAAATGAACCCATAGGTTTTTTTATCTTCACTAGGTCACCTATCTTCACTGTTACCTTATGGGCACCCTTTTTCTTGTCAGCCAAGGCTTTGTACACTGA
>JASBQI010221568.1:0-11253 GCA_030264875.1 Desmognathus valentinei | reverse complement strand
CAAGGCGAAGAAGAACAACAGCGATGGCCGGAAGAGGCGCCGTCAGAAACGCCCCGCGAGCTCCAGCTCGTCGGATGAGGATGTGGGCATAGATCCGGCGCCCGCCCCGGCGGTGCCTGCCAGGCCACGGAGGCCGTCTACCCCCGTGCTCCCGCCTGGGGATCCTGCTCCCGTGGAAGTGCCTCCGGCGAACCCCGCTCTGCCTGAGCCAGCACCGGCGCCCGGGTCACCCGTGGGTAAGTTGGACTCCGCCGGCGCCAACGCTCTAGTAGTGCAGGCCCTTAGAGATATCATGCGCGAGGACACCGACACGGAGGGTAACGACCCGATGTTCATGGTGTTAAAAAATTATCTGGACAGGTCCTTAAAGCGGAAGGAGAAGATGCTGCCCCCAGTAGCCCCCGTAGCAGGCGCGTCGCCCAGCGCGGTGATATCTTGGGCGATACCTCGCTCCACGAAGGAAAAGATATGGCGGGGGGAGTTTGTGGAAGTGTTTGACCTAGTTGACTGGGGAGGAGTGGCAACTAAGGCAAGGGATGACAAATATGGTGTGCCCAGGGCGAGGAAGCCATGGGTGGAGCGCTCTTTTGTCAACTGGCTGGGAGGTTTCACGGTGCTCGCCAGCATAATCGTGGAAAAAGAACCCCAACTAGCTGGTAGCCTGTGGTCTTACATGAATACTATTATTGGGGCTTACAGGGGCTTACAGGAGGGGGCCTGGCTGCGCTACGACGATAAGTTCAGGCGCATGAAGGCTAACAAGGCCGAACTGGCATGGGATGTTAAAGACGCGTATCATTGGTTGTATGAGGTGTCTACGGGACCCGAACAACCCAAGGTGGCCGACCGAGGGGCGCGCACCCAGAGAGGGGGGGCTCGATCTGACGATAGGGGGGCGGGGTACGCTCGTCCCTCCCGTTACCTCGGGAGTGGAGGGTCCTCTGCGAAACAGCGCTTAGGTCTGTGTTGGCGTTATAACGAGGGCAACTGCTCTAACGGCTCTTCTTGTCGTTTCAGGCACACCTGCTCCACTTGTGGTAAGGGCCACCCGGCCTCACGATGCTCTCAAGATATTGCCAAGCCCTCCCCGCGTACCAAGCCGGAAGCTGTGTAACAGTTTGCCCTCCCCCATTAACTTCTCACGTTTATCCTACTTTTTGGCTTTCTATCCACATAGAGACGAGGCACGACTCTTGCTTGAAGGGTTCCGCTTTGGGTTTCGAATCCCGGTCCGCGCCCGGGTGGTTTTTTCGGCCCCCAAGAATCATAGGTCACTGCTAGCCAACCCGGCTGCGGCAGGCCGAAAAATCGCTAAAGAACTCTCCTTAGGTAGGATCGGGGGTCCTTACCCCGCTCCCCCGTCACCCGACTTTGTTTGCTCCCCCTTGGGGCTCGTCCCAAAGAAGGAGCCGGGTGAGTTCCGCCTCATTCACAACCTCTCCTACCCCTCGGGGGGGTCAGTGAATGACGGCATCGACCCGCTGCTCTGCAGTGTGTCCTACACTTCCATGGACCAGGCGATCGCCCGCGTGCAGTCATACGGCCCCGGCGCCCTGCTGGCTAAGGCTGATATTGAATCGGCCTTCCGCCTTCTCCCCGTTCATCCAGACGATTACCACTTGCTGGGGTTTCAGTGGGAGGGCGCTTTCTACGAAGACCACTGCATTCCCATGGGTTGTTCGGTGTCTTGCTCCTACTTCGAGGCGTTCAGCTGTTTCTTACAATGGGTGTCTGAAAGGGTGGTGCGGCAGGGTGCGGTACTTCACTACCTGGACGATTTTCTGTTCCTCGGCCGCCAGGGGTCGGCCGAGTGCGGCCTTGCGCTGCAGGGCTTTAGCCACCTGATGTCTTCCCTGGGCGTTCCCCTGGCCCAGGAGAAATCGGTGGGTCCCACCACTTCACTATGCTTTCTGGGGATTGAACTGGACACGGTTTTGGGGGTTTCCCGCCTCCCGCCGACGAAGGTGGCGGAGTTCCGGGCCTCTATCCTGGAGTGCCTAACGGCCAAGAAGGTGTCGCTGGGACAGCTGCAGAGGCTGGTGGGCCAACTGAACTTCGCTCTTCGAGTGATCCCTATGGGCCGGGTTTTCTCGCGTGGCATCGCCCGCGCTATGGCGGGGCTACGGCGTAAGCACCATCTGGTTCGCCTGACGGCGCGGGTGCGGGACGACATGCGCGTGTGGGAGCGATTCCTAGAGGATTTCAATGGTCGCTCGCTCTGGATCTCCCCCCCGCAGTCCAATGCAGAGCTGGCGTTGTTCACCGATGCTGCCGGGGGGATAGGTTTCGGGGCCATTTTTGGGGCTAAATGGTGTAGGATGTCATGGCCTCCCGTATGGCACTCATCCGGGCTTACCAAAAATATCACCTTCTTGGAGCTGTTCCCCATCCTCGTTTCTCTACACATCTGGGGTGACCTCCTGGCTGGGAATCACATATTGTTCTGGTGTGACAACAGAGGGGTGGTGGACTGCGTGAATAGGCAGGCTGCCTCCTGCCCTAAGGTTTTATCCCTCTTGCGCGATTTGGTGCTCACTTGTTTGCGTAGGTCCATTCTGGTGCGCGCGAAACATGTTCCTGGTGTTCAGAACACCGCAGCTGATGCTCTTTCTCGCTCCCAGTTCACAGAATTCCGGAGGCTGTGCCCATCTGCAGAAGCGGTGATGACCCCGTTCCCCCCGCACTTATGGAACGCTGGTGCGGAGGATTGGCTCCACTGATTGTGCGTTCACTGGCTCCCAGCACCAAGGCTGCCTATGAGCGACAGTTCTGGCACTACTGCACCTTCTGCCGGGACATGGGACATGGGTTTCTGTCCCACAGGTCTGTAGAGTCTTTCCTTTACTCTCTGCACGTAGCGGGTGGTTCTGCTTCGACCGCTCGCCTTTCCCTGGCGGCCTTGTCCTTCTTCGCGGGTGTGCGGGGGTTACACTGCATCTCGTTCGCGGCCAGAAAGGCGGTGTCCGGGTGGGGTCGCGCCTGTCCTCCTCCTCCTGATCACCGCCGTCCCATCGACCCGGCCATGCTGAGGTCCCTGCTGGGCGCCCTGCCCGACATCTGTTTCAATCACTACGAAGTGGCCCTCTTCGTGGGGGCATTCTCGGTGGCTTTTGCGGGCGCCTTCCGCCTAGGGGAACTGGTGGCGCGCTCCAAGGCCGACCTCTCCGAGGGGTTTCGTTTCTGCGAGTACCTGCCCGCCACCGCGTCAGTGTCTCTGCGACTCCGCAAGTCCAAGACCGACCGTTCGGGGAAAGGGACGTGGGTTATCCTGCGCGCGGCACCCGGGGACCCCCTCTGCCCGGTGGCCTCGCTGGCTGCACTGTGCGCCTCGCGCCCGAGCGCCTCTCATCCGAACCTGTTCGTGCACGCAGACGGTTCCCCCCTGTCCCGTTTCCAATTCCGCTGGATGCTTCAAAGATGCCTGGCAATCACAGGGTTCCCTCCGGGGTTTTGGTCTTCCCATTCCTTCCGCATCGGGGCTGCCACGGCCTTGGCCTTGGCGGGTGCATCCGCCGATACGGTGAAGAGGGCTGGGCGATGGCGCTCTAGCTGTTACAAACGGTATATTCGCCCCCAGGGGGTGCCTTCCTAGCGCGCTTGCGAAGGGGGGCTGGGGGAAGGGAACTACTGTGGATGCTCTGCTTAGCTCTGCGCCTTCTTCGTGCCGGTGCCCAGTGTTTTTCTAAATTTTTCTGTTTCTTTTCTGTTTCTTTTCCAGCCTTTGCCCCGGGGGACGGTCGCCCCTGTGCCTGGGTGTGCGGGCACTCTTTCGTGAAGCACGCTGGTGATGTATATCGATGGTCGATACGCGACGGGCTCCTAACCCCCCCCCCTTTTTTAACTGCTTCTGGCTGGGAAAGGGGGGCTTGGGTTTGGCCGGTGTGCCCGGTTTGGTAAGGTGGGCCCTGGAGCGGAACATCCCCCCCCCCGGACATATTTGTGCTGCACGTGGGGGGCAATGACATGCGGCTGCTGGGTCGCCAGAAGGTCCGCCTTGGGGTTCTTGAGTTACTGGCTTGGCTTAACTCCTCGTTAAACAGAAAAATGATAGCATGGTCTTACATGATCCCGCGTCGTCGCTGGGAGCGGGACTGGGAGATCCATTCCGATCAGCTGAGCTCCGCTTTGAACGAATCAGTGAGAAAGCTCAATGGAGAGCTCGCGCGTTTTGCCCGGACGCCCCTGCTGCGCTGCATTAAGCACGAGCGGTTGCGCCTGTCAGCTGACCACCTTTTTGCCCCCGACGGGGTTCACCTGTCGGACGCTGGCTACAGAGTGTTTATCGACTCCATCCTGACTTTCCTGCATCACACTTTCTCGTCGGCTCCCTGCTAAGGGTTGGGTGACATGTGCCGGTAGGCGCTTGTCCCTGGTGGAGGTTGTACGGGGACCCTCAGGAGGTCGCCGGGAGGTTTTGCCCCGGCTGTGGACACTTTGTGTAAATATAATTCTTATGTTACCCAGCTCGGCCTGTCGGCCCGCTGGCCCCTCGTGTGTATTGGTCTGGTTCATGGGCAATCCCGCCATGAACAGGGGGTCCCCAGCCTCATCTGAAAATAAACGTTGGCCTTTTTATTCCAACTTGGTGTCTGACCTGCGTTTGTTTTCACTGTGATCTTATTATTGTGCTTTATCTGTCCCTTATAACTCTGTGTTTTCTCTCCGGTAAGGATGCATCCCTGCTCACATTAAGAACGACAAAGGACCCGGATTGGTCCGCAGGAGCATAATGGGAGGGGGAGGAGACGGACACCAGAGACCACCAATCATGGGCCGTGACGTCAGAGTGGGAGGAGCCTGTGTCCCCCACTCAAACGAGCGACGCGGGAAATCTCACTCTTTCTCCTGCGTCCCTCACCTCGGCACGACGATCCTCGGGCTCGCCAGGCAGGCGCCCCGCGAATCTCATCGCTCCGCGAACTGTCTCATTTGGAGAGGTTACCTGCACAATCGTTGTACAAATAAGGTGAGTTCCCGAGATGGGGCGGGATGGGGCTCGGGGGACCGGCACGGCCCCCGCGGTGCTCGCGAGTTATCGCGTGTCGCTAGGCCCATGTGTTCTGGGAAGCTCGGGGGCCGAGGGCCCCCCGCGGTGAGCGCGAGTGCGCGCTCGCTGGGCCGCTGGTTTTGGTGCTTCGGCCGCATGAGTTGTGCTATCTTCAGGGAGTCCGGGGTCTCCGATGTTGTATATGTGTGGGGGAGGGGGCGGGATCACCGCGCGCTGGCGTGGGGCCCCTGCCTCGCTCCGCGGCCGGTGGCCGCGCGCACGTGTGCCGCGGGCTTGCGAGTTCGCCCTGGGTCTCCGATGTTGTATACGTGGGGGGGCGGGATCCCCCTGTCCCCTGCCGAAACGGGCGCTTGTCCTCGGGGAGGGGGTTGCGAAACGCGTGGCGTGCACGTGGTGGTCTTCGGGCCCCCGCCCCCGTGTTCGAGCGGGGCCGGCGCCCTCATAGCGGGGCGCCACCATGCGAGCATCCGCTCTGCCGCACCTCGTGGGGCGCACGGGGAAACAGCGCACCCGCCATTAGGACCAGCCGGTTTCTAAACACGTGGTATCCTTGCCGCAGTGATGAGCCACTGTTCGGAAATGCATGATATCAATTTACAAAACCTTCGGAAATGCATGATACCAGTTTACAAAACCTTCGAAAATGCATGATATCAATTTACAAAACCCCTTGCCATAATTGTACGTGAATACGTGCTATGTGCTAAATGGAGTGTGGGGGCGTTAGACCGCCACTACTGCAGGTACGTCCTACCGTGGCGTCCTACCGTGGCGTTGGCGGGGGTCGCGCCGAAAGGGCCGCCCTGCCCGCATCTCACCAGCGGTTTACTGTGCGCCACCGACACGGCCAGAGCTATGTAGGGTACGCTGGGTAGGGTACGCTATGTAGGGTACGCTGGGTACTGTTCGCCGGCGGGGTCAGGCCTGCAGGGCCGCCCTGCCCGCTTCGCGCAACCACTGCTAGTGGTACTGTGTGTGGGGCGCTGTGATGGATTGAGCCCTCAGGGCCGCACGGCCTAACATGGCACCTCCATTGCGATGGATGCCGCTTGCTGTGCCGCCGGTGGGGGTCGGCCAGCAGGGCCGCCCCGTCCGCATGCACCGTCCAGACGGTTGGTACTGCTTGATTGCTACACGACAGGGGTGGGGCCAACAGGGCTGCCTCGTATGCCCGCACTGTTACACTGATGGGGGTTGGGCCAGCAGGGCCGCCCCGTCCACAGGCATCGCCTATGCGGTTGGTTCTGTCTTATTGTCACACCGATGAGGGTCGGGCCAGCAGGGCCGCCTGGTCTGGTTTGGATGGTTGCACCGAGGGGGGTTGGGCCAACAGGGCCGCCCCGTCCGCACGCACCACCTATGCGGTTGGTTCTGTCTTATTGTCACACCGTTGAGGGTCGGGCCAGCAGGGCCGCCTCGTCCACATGCACCGTCCTATACGATGGACATTGTTTACTGTTACGCTGTAGGGGTCGGGCCAGCAGGGCCGCTCTGCTAGTGCTAGTATTTACCTGCGGTTTTGCGGTGTGCTCCCAAGTGTGTTTCAGGCTGACACTGCTTTATTCTCTTTCAGGGACTATGCCCCGCAAGAATCCGACCCACCGCGACGCGGACAAGGACGATTTGATCGCGCAGCTGCACGCCAAAGGGTCAGGCTGGCTCAGGCGTGCCCTTGCTGAGTACCGCCCGTCGGACGACCGGCGGTGACGCCCGGGAACCCCGAACGACGGACGCCCAGCCGGACCACCACCGGCTCGACCACCTAGAGCGACACACGGAAAACACCCCCGCCGCTACACGAGCGACGACGATGCTCCGGCAGTTCCTGAGCCTGCACTGCCACCTCGCCCCGCCACGGATTCGTCGACAGGGGACTCCGCGGACGAAAGAGGCAGGCGGCCTTGGAAAAAGAGCAAGGCGAAGAAGAACAACAGCGATGGCCGGAAGAGGCGCCGTCAGAAACGCCCCACGAGCTCCAGCTCGTCAGATGAGGATGTGGGCGTAGATCCGGCACCCGCCCCGGCGGTGCCTGATAGCGAACACGGCCAAAAACAAGGTTGGGGCGATATGGACGCTGTGATGCGTCCGGAGGGTACCCAGCCTGCCAGCGCGCGGTACGTGCCTCTCCCGTGTGAGAGTGTACTCTTCTTGGCTGTCGCGGTACGCCTCCCCGGGGCGGGGTGGACCATTGGTTAGAAGGTGCCCCGGGGATAGCCTCAACAATTGGAAAGGATAGCTTCAACAATTGGAAAGATGCTGTGTTTGCCGCGTTTTTTTTTGATACATCGGATGCGCCAAAAGCGCAAAATGGGATAAATCGCAATAGCCTTTAGTTATTAACAACAACAGAATTTAAATGTTCAAACGCATGCTCACGGTAAATGCATGAAACACTGCACAATGCGTGGAGCCTGAGTTGTGTAATGTGCTCATTTCTCCCGCCCCTAGCACGTTGTCGAGGACAGGGCATGTATGTTCCTATTGACGTAAAGCAATTCATTTCCTTGGTTTTGCGAATGAGGAAAGTTTCTCTTTACTAAACCTCTATGTTTCTTTGGAAGGGCTCCGTCGTAACGGTAAGCACTGTAGGTTCAAAGGTGCTAGGTACAGCGCTCGAAAGGGACGGTACAGTCCATCCCTTTGGCCTACCACTTGTATTCTTAGGCGCCTGTCTGCAATGGCCCTTGTCGGCTCGCGTGGAGTTATTTGGGTATACAGTCCATCCCTTTGGCCGGCCATTCGTAATCTTAACTCCTGAATGCAATTGCCCTGGATGGCTCACGTGGAATTTGTTAGACTTTGTTGTGTGGGGTTTAGAAGCGCACGCTGACTTTATTCATGAGCTTGTTCTGTACAGGTGAAACTGCCCATGTTATATGGTTGACACCAACCGGGTGCTGTTTGCACTGAGGTGATATGCTTGATATTTGGCTGAGGCTCCACAAACATACATCAGCACATCTGCGGCATGAATGAACGATTAAAGCCTGCCCAGCACAAAGAGTGTTACCAACATTAAGTGGGGAGAAAAGAACTGGACAGTTCGCCCCCTCCTTTTATGTATTCTTGGGGACGGCCTCGGATGTAATGTACTACACTGTGAGCGAACAGGTAGTGCGGAGAGCCGGGCCACGTTCTGGCCGCCGCTGGGAACTGATGCACCACGGAAGAGGGTAGGTACGCCCGAAGACGTACTGGGGGTGTATGTGGCCCGGCTATGTGTGCGCATTATGTCCACCCAAAGGTGGAGCCGATGCACTCCGAAGGAGGGTAGGTACACCCAAGGTGTTACGTAAGGAATCGAGGCTTATACCCCTGGGATAACGAAAAGGATTGAGTGAAACCCTCCGTGGCCCAGGGATGAGGTGCTGGGACGGGCACGCAAAGGTTGTGGGTTTGAGTCTCTCCGAGTTGTGGAATGAGATTGTTGGACGGAGGGTCGGGCCGGGGCCATGGGCCATGTTCGTGCCGCCTCCGGGAACTGCTGGCACGCAATATAAAGGTTGCAGGTTTCAGTCTCAGAGTTGTGGAATGGGAATGATGGACGGGGGTCGGGGCCACGTTCGGGCCGCCTCCGGGAATGGGATGGACGGAGGGCTGGGCCATGTTCGGGCCGCCTCCGGGAGCGGGTGTAACCTGAAAGTTTGCAGGGTATGTGGACTTGCACCCAAGGAAAATCTGAAATCTGGATTTGGCACCCAAAGACAACGTAAGGAATTGCCGCATATAACCCCAAAGAAGGCGTAATGAATGGACGCATACAATGTGGATACTGTGGTACTAGTGTGGTACCGAAGGAAAACGTAAAGAATGACGCGTATATTGTAGATAATGTATATAGTGTGGTGCGATAGGGGTACGTGGACTTGCACCCAAGGATAACGGGGTATCGCATCCAAGTAAAACGCGAAGATGGGACGCATATAATGCGGATAATCGATAGGGGTGCGTGGACATGCACCCATGGATAGCATGGTATTGCACCCAAGGAAGACGTGAAGAATTGAAGCATATAATGTAGAGGAAGGACGGAGGGCCTGGCCATGTTGGGGCCGCCTCCTGGAGCGGATGCAACACGCAACCGGAAAGATTGTAGGTACCCCCTATTGTGGTTCTATCGGGGTATGGGGTAGGTGCCCCCTAAGGTGGTGCGATAGGAGAACGTACATTATACCAGGGGGGTTTGGGGACTGGCACCCTAGTAATACGCAAATTATACCCGGACGCTTGGCGGCACGGGAATGCGGAACGATATGGGAAGGCGTGTGTATACGGGTGACCTCCGGGGAATGAGTCCCGTGCTTCCTTGCCCTGGCGCTCCTGCGAGACTCGGGGTTGCTCCGTCTGCAAAGATCCTTGTGTGCGTGCGAAACACGTGCCCGGTGCGCTGAATGCAGCGCCCTTTCTCGTCCCCAGTTCACAAATCTTTGGACCCAAGCGAAGCACCCGCCCCCAGGGGATGCTTACCTAGCAACCGGGGAGTGTGATTTATTGTTTACTTGCACGGAATACCCGTGTGCTCCTTGCGCGTTTTCCTCACCTCTCTGTTTTCCTTTCCAGCCATCGCCCGGGAAGTCGGCCGCCCGTATGCTTGGGTGTGCGAGCACTGGGCCGCCAGAAGGTACGTTTGGGGGACCCTTGAACTCCGGGCGTGGCTCTACGCCACGCTTGACCGCAAGAAATGGTTGCTGGGTCCTCCATGGTCCCGTTGTGGGGAGCGGGCCCGGGAGGTTCCCTTCGATCACCTCAGTTCGCCTGAACGAGTCAGTGGGAAAACTCTACCCATCTATTGGACCCGACGGGGTCCACCCTCCGGTTGCAGGCATCTTGGTCTTCTTAGACTCCATTGTGAGTTTCCTACACCATACACTCTCTTCTGTTCCCCGCTTGTGTGGGTGACCTGAGCCAGTAGGCGCATGTCCCTGGTGGAGGTTGTACGGGGACCCTCAGGAGGTCGCTGGGAGGTTTTGCCCCGGCTGTGGACACATTTTGTGACTCTTGTGGTACGCAGCTCGGCCTGTCGGCCCGCTGGCGTTTTCATGTAAGTGCTGGTTCATTGGCGGCAATGAACAGGGGGTCCCCAGCCTCGTTGAGAAATAAACGTTGGCCATATAATTCCACTAAGATCTGGTGTCTTGCCTGTGTTTTTCACTGTGTATCTGATGTGTCTGTTTTACCTGTCCCTTGTAATCTTGTGTTTTATCTCCCTGGAAAGGATTCATCCCTGCTCCCATTATAAACGACGCAGGACCCCGCTCGGTCCGGAGAAGCCTAATGGGAGGGGGAGGAGACGGCACAGGAGAACAACCAATCAGCTTCCATGACGTCGGAGGGGGCGGAGCTCCTAACCCCTCGGGTCGGCTGCGACGCGGGAAAGCTTTCTCTTCCTTCTTCGCTGCTCCACCGCCAGGACCTAACTTGGGCTTGCCAGGCAGGCGCCCTCGGCGGAATCGATCTCGCTACAGGACGCCTCGCAAGGGCCCGCCAGGCGGGCAGGCGTGCCCCCGTGAATTGCGAGGTTTTTCGCTCGCTCGGGGAGCGGGAGGCGGCGCCTGGCGTGCATCTGCAGAGGCCATGCTGTACTTGTAGGCGGTGCGGTGAGTGGCAGTGTTGCTGCTGTGTGCTCTGTGTGGTGCAGCTTGTTGTCCGTTCGGCGTGTGAGCCGTATCGTGCCTCGCTCTCTTTAATTTGGAGCGCTGCCTGCACCCCCCACCTCTCCCTCCCTCCCTAAAAGTTTTACACCCGCTCCATGGGCGGCTCTGGTGCCCTGAGCCTCCTCTTGTGAGTGGCAAGCATGCACAGGGCGGTGGGGCGTTTGTTGCCGGAAGCGGCTGGCTCTCCCGGGCTGGCCACGTGTCCGGGAAAGGGAAGTGGTAGGCCCAGAGTCCTCCCGGCCGTTTTCCTGACCCTCCCCCCCCACATGGTGTGCATGGGGAGGATGAACGGGAAGCGGTTCGCACTTCCGGGCTGCCCCAGGTAAGAGTGGTGCCCGTCTGTGTGTGCGGAAAAGTTCTTTAACAGCGTTTCCATCCGATAATGTGTTTGCAGCGTCAAAATGTGGGCATCCAAAATTGAGATGCCTTAAATTGCGGGGGGATTACATAGGTGTTTTAATACGGGGGTTCTTCAATATGGCATCAGTGCAACGAAAAAGGTAATGCTCGTAAGATTGTTCCCACCAAAGTTCAATGCGAAACTCGTACCTGCTGGCCTTGGTTACAGCGCTTGATTTACTTACGTACATT
>JASBQI010221567.1:0-18117 GCA_030264875.1 Desmognathus valentinei | reverse complement strand
TATCCCGCTTGCAACCTAATAGACTTTTGGATATACATGCCTTCTGTAAAGCCACTTTAAATCCCAGACATGACAAACTGCATTTTAACATTTTTTGAGCAGTAGACCATGATCGAATCAAGTTCTTGGCTCTTTGAATTTTTGAGCCTGTATAAGGATCCACTAATGAAATGCATGAGTGTGCTTTTTTCAAATATAATATCATATCAACATTCTTTGCAACTTTGCAAATATTGTTTTCAAATTAAACAAATCAACGACCACTTTGTTACTTGTAAAATGTAAAATGTAAATATGTATATAATTATAAAAATGATGAAAAATTGTAAAAACTGTAATGTTTGGCTGTTGATATTGTTCCAAATGTGCTTTGATTTCAGAAAATGTCATCTTAATGCCCTTGAGAAAGCCACAGGTTGGCGAAACGCGCGTCGGGCAAAAGAATTTACTTGCACAGAAAGTCTCACAATGCCATTGAGCTCAACCATTTGAATAGATGTACAGAACATTTTAAGGAAATGAAAAGAAACTTGTGAAATGAAAGCTCAAATGATTTTAAATTACGAAAGAAAATAAAAGAAAGAAATTTTAACTGTATTCAATGGAGTGGACAATTAAATTCATTACAAATTCAAATTGTACACTGACAAAATATTATTAAGCGCCGTTGACAGCAAAAGTGGTTACAATATTACACTGGTCGGCGTTACCAGTTACGTAAGCGGCAGCTAAAACCAATGTCACACTCGGTGAAGAAACTGCGCCAGGTGAACGGACAACGTAGGTCAGTAAAGTGATATAAAATATATATATATATATATATATATATATATATATATATATATATATATATCGGTAATTTTAAACTTAACCTTGGACAATGCTCAAGAAGGACAGAAAGAGAAATACATTTTGTTTCTCTGCAGGTTAAAATGCAGCCAAAAAAGCATATGCAAAAAAACCTTGTTTTTACCACTTCCACAACTACATAAAGACACAGTGGCTAAGATCTACTATATGATGTCAATGTATCCTTTAAAGGGAATAAATTCAACTTAAACCAAGTAAGAAGGTACTTAGATTTCCTTTTAAACTTTTTAAATACAGAGCAATCTAGATGTTGTCAGGCCACAAAACTTCTGCAGCAAGAACTTGAAATTGGGTCATTTAAAGTAGTGTATCATGACTTCCTTGTCTTTAATCAAATAACTGACTTTTTCTAATCTGTTTCTCATATTGCCTTTCATGTAGCAAGGCAAAGGCTACCACATAATAATCATAATTAATCAGAAATGTATTTGAACATTCAATATTTACAGGGTTGCCCATTGCAGGGTATTAGCATACAAATTAATGAAGGGTACCTTTACTAGCATCTGTTTAGTAAAACAAAGCCTTGTAAAGAAAATGTAACCGGCACAATGTTAAAAAAGCAGAATTATCTTCAGCCTCTTGTGAAACTTATCTAAACAAAGGTGGAGCAGGTAAAAGCTACCCTTCCTCCTAGTTGGTTTTGGCATTTGCTAACCGCCAAATGCAATGACTCTGTTGGGTTTCTTACTTCAGAACTCACTCACCATAAAAATAATAAACCCCTTAGAAAATACAGTAACAATATTATCTTGGAAAGCTGAGATCTTGTGCAATACATAACGGTTTCCTGGCGGTAAAGAGTTCATCGGGCAGTTTTGTCATTGTAGCAGGCAGTATGAGTGTTTCATCGAACTGTATGCTTGAGTTCCATAGAGTTTTCTCGTCGTAAGGGAACCACACTTTTTGAAAATACTCATTTGTAATCATGAATACAAAAAGGGGATCTAATAGAATCAAAGCAAGACTGTAAGACTGAACAACACAAAACAAATAGGGTCAGATACGTAGCAATGCAAACACGGCTATGAAAGCTAAACAGGTATTCCCCTATAGCACTCACCTTAACCACAGGACCCGCCCACAGTGTATCATGCTCAATCAAAGATAAGTGTTATTAATCTGAACATGGTACATGAAACAAATAAGACAAGATTAGTTTAAACCAGGAAATAGTGTGAACATGAAATACCATGGTAACAAAGACATGACAAGTTTAATTCAGAATAATGTCGGACATGAACCAGTCAAGGCATGATAGAAAGGCATGAAGACAGGCAAAAATTTGGAGGCACAGAGAATAAGCGCAGTTCCTCAAGGTAGACTTCTAGCATTCATCAAACACAGAGTCCACAGGGTACCTTATATATCCGTGTCTTACTTCATGTATCTGTGACAATAATACTCACAGTCAAAAGACTATCAGGGTTATTATCAGTTTTGCTTTGAGAAGAAAAATGCGTAAAAAAATGCATATATGCATTTTTTTACGCATTTTTTCCTCAAAGTAAGATTGTAGGCTGTGCGCATGAAAATGCGCACAGCCCATGGAAAAAACACATGGAGATCCCGGAAGAATCTCTGTGTGTTTTTTGGCATAGGGCACGCATGATTATGGGTTCCCCCCAGGCATCACAAATGCATGCAATCATGCGTGCCATAGGCAAAAAAGTAAAGTTGGACCCTACGATCTGTAGGGACCAACTTTACTTTCCATTTTGTGAATGGGGCCCATAGAGCCCCATTCACAAAATGTAAAAACGTTTAATTCATAACGCGCAAGCATTATGAATGAAAAGTTTTGTAAATGAAATCTTTTTACAAAGATTTCATTCACAACGCAAATGTAGAAGACTAGCGTAGGATCCGTGCCATACGCATGAAAAATGCATATGCAGAGTTTTACGCACGTTTTTGCGCATAGAACTCTGCATACCCATTTTTCAACTCATAATCTTACGGAAGCCTTCATGAGATTTATGAGTATACGTGCACTTTGCAAATGCGGAGTGCACACATTTTTTTGATGCAGCCGTGGCATATGAGCATAAACAGTGGACATTTGAATGGCCACGTTTTACAAAATCACTTAGAAGTACATTAACAGTGCTACAGAGCAAGATGTATTACCCTGTCTGATCCCTTTCATCCTAATAATGTGCAGCATGGCCACAACTTATAGACTTGCATATCTTAATCAGTTGGTACCCTTGAAATCAGTGAAATACAGTAAAGGTATCCTTAATGTAGACAAGAGACCAAGGATAATAACTTGGTCTTCTATTAGAAATGCTTCTTTCTTTAGTACTTTCTGTGACTGTTTCTCCCCTTCACCTTATACTTTCTTTCTCCTCGATTTCTAACCCTTATTTTTTTTTTTTTCTTCCAGGAGCAAAACAGCTGCAGTCACCACACCTAGCAACAACAGCGTCTTTGGACGCAGGTAAGTGCATGTCCCTCACAGAATCAGAATAAGAAATAGTAAGACCACAACATCTGCTACTATGAGGAGTAGGTGTTGTATCAAACTGTCGGTGTGAGCCTTATGGGTGGCCTCATTTTTGTAAGGGACCTATACTTTTAGATTACAATCATAAGCCTCTGCCATCTTAACCAAAATGTGAGAGGTAGTGGAACCAAGTACACTCATAGGACTGAACTTGTAAAGACACAAAACACATCTGGCCAGATAACCAGCAAGGCTAATAGAACAGAGATAAGAAAACTAAGCAGGTATTCCTCTGAAGCACTCACATTAGCTAGAGATACCCGTAGCATACCTGGCTCATTTAAAGAACACAGTTCAAGAAACAAATAAGACAACATGAGATAAACAGTCAGTCAGAGGTAGCCGTTTAGCTTACCGGTGCCACAGGGGAAAATCTAAGTCCTGCCTAGATCGGTGCCTTGCTAATAATCTGCAGCATTCCTTCAAGCTCAAGACTCGCATACCTACTGTAGATTAGCTGGACATATGGATACAGGTAAGTGCATCGATATGCACTTACCTGTATGAATACTATGCACTAGTATGTATCTATCCTTATGAATAGTGTACATTGAAGTCCAACCAATGTGCCCCTAATGTGGACAAGGCACCAAAGTTAAATCCTTAGCCTCCCCTTAGATCTACTTCTTTTCCCTCGTACTTAACTAGGCTACTCCTCCCCTTCACCTTTTTCTTCCTTTGCCATCACTCTATATTTAATGCTTATTCCTTTTTGAATTCCAGGTGTTGGCCAGCAGCAGGCACCACATCTACACCTGACAGTGTCTTCGTACACAGGTAAGTTCATGTCCCACACAGAATTAGAATAGGAAATAATTTATTTTCAAATGAAAAATCATTTTATAAATGTTTTGTAAACAAGTACTTTTCAATATATTGACAAATTTGCCACATAATTCACACACTTCATGATGGTTTTTAATTAAGGCGAGCAAATATTAATCAGTTCCCACATAATGTACTTTTAAATAGATGTCCATTATTTTTTGATTTTCCCCATAAATTTGCTTAATCACCTAGTTAGTTATTTACTTGTTGGAACAGATATTTTATATATAACAAAGTTAATATAATATCACATAATCAGAGTGTATATATTTTATTAAATGTGATTTTAATCCAGGTAATCTTAAATATAACCGTGCAATAATGTATAGAATATAAATATTAATCCAGTACAAATATTATTGCATTATTTATTAATCAGAGATAAAACATTGAGGATACCTGGTTAAAAAACAAAATTTGCAGAAGGGGAAGTGAATTTTGATTTTTCTGCAGATTAATTTGCGAACAGAAAAGCACTGTATGTTCCAAATTTCATTACCATTTCCACAAATACATACAGACTCATTGTCTAAAGAGGTACTATATAATTTTAATGTATCTTTTAAAGGAAATCATTAAGGCGGTAAAGAAAAACATTTGGTCCTATTATAGGTTATAAAGGGTAAGAATGGTCTAGCAGTTACCTTGGTAAATTGGATCTTTTCCTGTATTTAAGCATAACTATTTAAAATCCTTTATATGATACTGTAACATCAAATATTGATTTAGTTACGGTACAAGCGCAGCGACCTCTAAAACATACATTTTCTGGCAGATTCTTTATCGTTCAGCAAGGCATTGAGAATTTGACACCTCATCAAACACCACTGAATCTGCAGCCAATATTTTTCAAGCATTACCACCAACAGAAAAAAGTTGTTGATGGCAGTACCTGTGATGTAGACTGCAGCCTGCAAATCTACGTTCTCAGGCTAGAAAATCAGGAGGAGGGCAGTGCATGCTTAATGGACATGCCCAAAATGAATCATGTCACCCTGCGTATCCTTCAAGAAACTGGCCTGGGTGCCGGATTTGGTCCACTGGTATTTTCATCAGGGAATTCCTGCAAATGCCAGCACATAAAACGTCAAAGAATCTTCCAGTTAATCTTCCCATCTGATTGGATGAATGATGAATGGAAAAATAATGTTTTGAGCGCTACAGACCTTCAGAGCACTGTTTAAAAGTATCACATTGTGTAACAAAATAAAAACCATAAAAAAATTCTATTGCATTACATAATTGATAAACAAATGCCGGTCCAGAACAATATCAGGAACAGTATAATCCATAACCTAAACCAGAGGACAGACTGTGCATAGCTATCCTGGGTGAGTTGCACGGTCCCTGTGAGGTGTCTCCAACCAAAAGTGACCTGTCCTGATTATTAATTACATATCTCAATCATGGAATTGAGTTTTCTGAGGAGTATTGAAGCACTGTCATTATTACTTTACAGTATGTCTAAAATTATATTCAGAATGCTTTAGTACAGTTAAAAAGTATTTGCTTGGCAGAACACGTACAACCTCATTATGAGTTTTGCTTTAGTAGTAAAATTTGAGTAAATTCTACCCAATTATTAGTTTACAATGAATTTCAAGTTCAAAGAGGGTTTTACTCAAACTCATAATACGGGTGTTTTTACACAGGCCCTCCTTGCACATAGTAAACGCACATGTATTATGAGTTTGAGTAAAACCCTCTTTGAAGTTGAAATTCATTGTAAACTGATCATTAGGCAGCATTTACTCAAATTTTACCACTAAAGCAAAACTCATAATGAGGCTGATAGTGTGTCTATAATAGTTGTTGGTGTTAATTCTAAATGAAGTAGTCCTGTGGCTTTTGGGTAAAGTTAAAATTGATTTAAGACATTTCCTTTATGCCACAACAATTGGAGTCAATCTACCTCTGGGGCGTTTGTTTTCAGGTTTCCAAGAGACTCCGGGCTCAGCCCAGTCTGTCAGCAATAAATTAAAGTTAAAAAGTCCTTTTATTGCGCAAAGATGACTTTGAACAAATGCACATTTTTCCATTTTTGTGAGTTTCCCTCAAATTCTTTGCTGTAAAACTCTCTTGCACAATGGTGAATGTGCCCATTTCATCAATATTTAAGTAGAAAAATATTAACCAAGTTGATGGTGAAAAATCAAATAGTTTTTAATTTTTTTAAATATTTTAGATGTTTCCAAGAAGAAACACTAGAAAATGCATCCTTTAAATGAAGTCATGTGTAACCTGACCTTGACCTGTTCCACTCACTGTGGAGAAAGCACCCGCTGTCCCTTTTTATCCTTTAAAGCTGACTGCATGAAGGCAAAGAATGACAGAATCCTCAGAGGATTCAAAAAATAGCCTAATTCCGCAGGGTGCAGTGAAAATCTGCAAATCCTTGGGAGAAAATTCTGGCACAGATTTGGTCTGTGTCTACTCTGGACCCCTGGCTTTTGGCCCTTTCTTTTGGTTCCCTTCCTATCCTAGCTTTTTGGCTAAAAACGTTGGTGTCAAAATCACTTCCTCTCTGTCACCTGAACTACAGATTAATGCCGTCTGCAACATCGGGGATTTTATCATCAAGTCACTTAGACTTGCTTATTTTGCCTTACAGGTTCTGACCCACTGCAGTTGCCCCATAACCGCCTGACAGCGTCTGGGTGCGCAGGTAAGTGCATGTCTTACACATTTATGCAGTACATAGTAGTATTGTTATTTGCAGCTCCATATTTCCCTCCCCTTACCTCCAAGCGTTTAGTGGCTGTCTCTCAGTACACACCCCTAGTGGTGTTTGTGCCATGCCACTGTTCTCCTGGCCTGTTTTTCTCTCCTTCCATATTCCTAGTGTTGCCCCCTATGTGGTATGCCCACTGTGAACACAACCAATACGTCTCCCTGCCCTGCCCGTGTCCCCACTTTTCTGTCCCACGTCCATCCTCCTCGTGTTCCCTTCTCTGTGGTATACCTCTACATGTGATGTCTACTTCTAGATCCCACTGCCCGGACTTTACCCCCTAGTTTCTGCCCTCTTACATCCTCCTGGTGTTGCCCCCTCTATGCCACCACTCTCCCTGTGCACTCTAACACTAAGTTCATCTGCCCTACTTTAAAGGGACCTGTCATCACAATGAAGAAAAAAAAAAGTTGTTTTGTAAAGAAAACTAAAAACTGCATAAACTTTCCTTTTTTTCTATTTTTCCTTAAAAATGGTTTCTTTTTGTGCAGTTTTATTCTTAAAATGTGATGATTTTAGGTGTAATACCATAGCTCGCCACTTGAAAGCAGTATAATTATAGGAAAAGGTCATATAGGAAGTATAGAAAGTCGAGGTAATGCACTACTTCAAAACTGCAATTAGTGTAAAACAGCATTTTTTAAACAAATGACAAATTGCAGTTCACTGCAAGTTTTGAAGGACAATGCAAAGCGCTTAAATAGTGATAGCTGAGAAACAGTCCTGTCTGCCAACCTTCCCTTTACTCTCTCTTTTCTCCATAAAAGCCGTTCTGTCCTAAAATGTTGTTGGCTTTAGCCCAATGCCGAGTGTTCTCGCAACTAAGAGTGCCACAATTTTCTGATATACCCAGAAGCCTCCACAGTCATATCCAAAAAGGGGAGCACTAGCAGAACCAGTGTAAGCCCATAGGACTGAACCTGAATCTGTAAAGCCTTGAAACAAGATAAGGTCAGATAACTAGCAACGCAAAGAAAACTAACCCAGCACACACCTTAATCAGAGACCCCCACAGCGCACCTAACACAGTCCGAGATGAGCGCGATCAACTTCAGCATGGCACAATAAACAAATAATACAACACAAGTTTAAATTAGGAAATTATAGGAATAGAAAAAAACATATTATCGAAACCACAAAAGTGTAATTCAGAGTAAGGTCGCACAAGGACCAATCAAGACATAACAGTTCTCTATCAAACAGACAAGGAAGAAATTTAGAGGCAGAGAGAAAAGGTGCAGGTGTCTCAAGGCAGACTTCCGGCATTGATCAAACACAGGATCCTATATGGCAGACCCTTGAACAATGCATTAGAAACAAAAGAGACAGCATCAGTTTAAATTAGGAAATAGAAGGAACATAGAATTCCAATTGCATTTCAAACAAGGCAAAGTTACCTAAGAGCAAGGCTTGATATGGACCAAACAAAAGAAGACCAATGTCTGTATTAATAACAGGCAGTAACAAGACCAATGAAGGCCTAGGGTCACAGAGATAAGGTGCAATTCCTCAACATAGATTTTAGCAATGATCGAACACAGTGTCCAAGATGTAAGAACCTTTTATTTGGGCGTCTTAGATAACATTGTAACTCAGGTACATAGAGGACATTTGAACGGCCACGGTAAAAACAATCTTTACCTGTGCCAAAGAGGAAGTTCCATACCTCATACCCTGAGTGGATTACTGCCGACCTAATGCAATGTGCAGCATGGCCACAACCTCCAGACTCGCATACCTTGATTAGCTGGACAAACAGGAACCCTGTGAATCAGTGTACCATGAAATCCAACAAATGTGCCCTTAATGTGGTCAAGAAACCATGGCTAAGTCCTCAGCCTTCCCTTAGATAAGCTTCCCGTAGTACTTCCTGTTACTGCTCCTCCCTCTTTACCTTATACTTCCTTTCCCCTCACTCTATGTCTAACCATTACCCCTTCTTGTTTTCCAGGTGCTGACTAGAGCTGGGCGATCCATAGCAGGCTTGAGCCCGATTTGATTCCAATCTTGTGCTTGGCTCGGTGGTAAGACGAGCCAAGCTTAGAGCTGAGATTGAGTAGAATGTGTGTTGTGTGTGAGTGGGAATTACGGTATATGTCAATCACACCGATTGCAGGACACTGAATTTAAATGACACAGATTTTAGTTTTTTCTCCTGTGTCCACGGGGACCTGTATTTTTTTTTAAATAAAAGGGGCCAAAGCAGCAGATGGGGCAACATGGATTGGGTGAGGGAGGAGGAGGGTTTGGTGCCAACACGTTAGTTGCTCTACAATAACCTTTCTTTGAGGTAGCAGCTTTAAAGATAACCTAGCACTTCACTGTCAGCACTACAGTATGGGCATGACCAGTTGGCTGGCCCAGAATGAATGCAAGTCTGCTTGCATTTTCAAAAAATATAAAGCTAGATTCACAGAACATTTACACCACCTCTTTCCCTTGGCTATAAAGCCCCGGGGAGAGAAAAAGAGGCCTATCCCAGTTGGACAATGAAGGGGAATCCTTTAAAAACAGCCACATATTGTTTTCATTCACGGTCATGTATGCTGAATGCTTGCGATTGGGCACGACACACTCAAGATCACTGCCTGGCTCGGCTCGGGCTCAAATTGTACTGTGAAATTTCAGGCTCGTCCCAGCTCTAGTGCTGACCAACTGCAGTGGCAACATCTACCTCCTGACAGCGTGTTTGTACGCAGGTAAGTGCATGTCGCACTCAGAATTAGAATAAGAATTTCTTTATTTTGAAATGTAAAATGTTTTCATAAATCTTTTCCCTCCACGCACTTCTCAATACATTGACAAATTTACTACATAATTCACATAATTCATAATGGTTGTCAATTTTGAGTAGCAAAAATTAATCCGTTACCACCTAATGTACTTGGGACAAACTTGGGACAGACTGGATCAAATGAAACCGCTAGAAACATTGGATGACTATAAGTGTTAATTTTACACTGTTAAAATCAAATATATACAAACTTCTTCAAAAACTAAACTCCAGAGATAACACTAAGGGATCCTGCGCCTGGGATCTATCTATCCGGGTAAAAAAAAAACTCTTAATAATAATAATAATAACTTTTATTAAGCGTTTCATGAATTTTCTTCAGAACGCAAATGGGAAACTTAATTAAATATATGGATGCCAGGGGAAAAATTTAGGTAACGAGATTCCTTTTTAGTTCTATTCTCTGGATTCTGTGTTGAAAGTGTTTCAAGTAAACATCTTTCTTTCCATTTACAACTGACTCTTAGCACAACTGAAATAACCTTACTCCAGGGAGACTTAGTGAAAAAACATAATCGTTAGTCTACATCCAGGGACTAAGGAATACAGTTCAAAATAACTTTCCTTTAGCTCAAACCCCTTTTCAAGTAGACCACGTCCAGCACCTAAAATAACACAGTTCAAAATAGCTTGAAACCAGACCATGCACATGGCCTTTGAGACTCCTGCTCCCCTGAGAACAACACTATTTCCTTGGTCCTGGATCATCTCCTCTGGGCTCAGGTCCTGGATTCTCACCCGCCATTGAATTCCTTCTTGAGTGGTCCCTGCAGCATTGAAGTTGAACTGTCACCTCTTGGGCCACTTCGAATTATCATCCAGGCTTCCCTTAAGCTGTCTCATTGATAGACTGGAGTCAAATTGTTCACCCCGATACTCTTGGGCTGCCACTTTCTTGAGACAGTCTTTATTAAACTGGGCAATGGTCAACCTGGCTCACTTGACCCATCTTTTTCTGGGAAAAATCTTTATTAGGCTTTAGCCAAATTGTTCAGCCCAACTCTCTTGGGCCACCAGATCCTTGGGGCAGTAGCTGAATTATCACCCTTGTTTCTGGGTTGCCACTTCTTTAGGCGTCAATTGAATTGTTTACCAGGACTCTCTTGGGCCTCCTCTTCTTTGAGGCCTTTGGATGTGTCAGTTTTTTGGGACTTTTATCTTATACACAGGATAGGATAACAGTGGCAACAGAGTTAGCTGTTGTTTGCTCACTATGGCTTTTCCCATATACCTCCTCCAGGTACAGTAGTGTCTTTCCACAATCAGGAGGTCTCCGCTCCTTTCCAACGCAATTCCAGACAGATTCCTTGAGCTGTTGCTTATGCAGTGGATCTTGGGATTGGTGGTCCACCAATAAATTGACCAGTTCCAGACACATTCTTCCCTCCTCCAGAGCATCTGTTATTTTTTTTTTCTCTAAATAAATATCTTTATTAGACGTTATTTCAGTCTTACAAGATATATACAAATATAAAAACAGAAAAGAAAAGAATAAAAAAACCATACATTTATAATTCAGAAAAATAAAATAGTGGCTATATTCATACTAACAGGCAAACCACTATTTATATCTAATTGTAATTTCGCTGTTTTACCTCCAATTTTCCTTTATCATAGAGAAAATTCTATACAGAAATGAACTCTAACATTATACAACTACTTGTCTAGACAAGAAAATGTGCTTCAAGTAGATGTATATACGGATAGCAGCACTACAGTCGTGTTCATTCAACAACATTAACAGGTTAATAGTTTGAAGCCATTTTTCACTCAGTTCTTTGTGTGCAGGGCACGTGAACAAATGTGGAATACCATCTAACTCAGTGATGCAATTATTGCAAACTCTATGTTCTTTTGGAGTTTTGTTACGTGCCATCACATAAAAGTTACACGGGAGTATTCCATATCTTAATTTCAATAAGGTTCTCATCACCTGACGCGGAAACTCCAGATCAAATAAGGGGTACGGTTCCTTATGGGTCTTTACTAACTTAAACATCGACATAGTGGTCTTATTCTCAATGTATAGATGAAAGCGTGCACATGCATTCGTCACAATCTTTTCAGTAATGTCTTTTTTTGTAATATAATATGGAGATCTCGAAGGTTTCCAAAACAGTGGTAGATTGTATTTATCAGCAATCTTAATTATATTTCTTGCCTGCGTATATATTTCAGGGAAGTTGAACGCTTCTTGAAAACAAGAAGCAATCAAACTCTTACTTGGGTTTTTACACCAGATTTTATATGCATATAAGTAAGACTTTCGTGCAGCTTCATCCTCTAAGACATATATATCTAGGTCTAAGAAAATAGCTGCAGTTATTGTGGCCGCCGGCAAGGCTAGCATGTATTTCCAAAAGTGACCACCCAATGTGTTTAACTCCTTACAGCAATTAGCTGCCCAGATTTCTGCCCCATATAGGATACTATTCTTGTATTTGGTGTTAAAAAGTTCTTTCAATATATTAATCTTAGTAATGTGGCCTGCGGTGTATAATTTAACCATAGCATTCACAATGATGTTATGTTTGACTTTTACAGAGTTTAAATGATGTGACCAGTTACCTCGGGAATTAAACACCAGGCCCAAATAAGTGTAAGAATCCACTCTCTCAATTGAGCCAGAAGAAAGTGACCATAGAGCATTAGGGACAGAGCGCTGTGAAGAAAAACAAATGATTTTGGTCTTACTTCGATTAATCACCATTCCATTAAGCTTGGAGTAGGATTCCAGTGCCTTTAGTTTGTTAGCCAGGCCCGAGATTGTAAGGTCTAATAAGACGGTGTCATCTGCATAACTTAATGTGTTGAAACGGATACCGCCAATATTAGGTGCCACTCCCGCTACTTGTATCATGGTGGGTTCTAAATCTGCCAAGTATAGGTTGAATAGGCAGGGCGCAAGAACACAGCCCTGCTTCAGACCTTGAGAGGTGTTAATTTTATGAGTCAGTTCACCTTTACTACCCCAGCACACTTTTACCCAGGTGTTAGAGTAAAGTCGTCTTATCATGGCTACCAGGGAGTCAGGTATCCCCATCCTCAATAACTTGGACCATAAGATGTTTCTTGGAACGAGATCGAATGCCTTGGTATAATCAATGAAGCATGCATAGAGGATGCCTTTCCTATTTTTAACATATTTATCAATTGTGAGGGAAAGCGTGCTACAATGATCGAGGGTTGAACTACCTGAACGAAACCCGGCTTGTGTAATATTAAGTAGATTTAGATCCATGATACATTGCTCCAGTTCATTCAACAATGTACGTGCCAGTACTTTTCCTCCAGGATCTAACATTGCGAGGAGCCTATAGTTATTAGGATTGTTCATTGGTCCTCTTTTGTGTACGGGGATCAGCAAAGATCCCGTCCAACTTTCTGGAATTTTCCAAGGTAGATATAAAATATTAACTATAGGCAGCAGGATCTTAGACCATTCCGCATGATTTAATTTCATACAGAAGGGAGGGAAACCTTCAGGGCCACAGGCCCTCGAAGGATTCATATTTGTGATGATTTCTTCTAATTGCGCAGATGTAATTCTACTTCTATTTAATGTAAGATCGTTCCGAGGACCCACAGAACTTGGGTAATTTCGTTTTTCTTCATAAAGTGAAAGAATATACCGGACCCAAACCATTTCCGAAATGAAGGTATCCGGTATTTTTACCGTGCCAGGAAAAACAAGTGAATTAATTTTTAACCAAAAGGTTTTTGTATCAGATGCCCATAATGACTCCAATAGGAGATCGTTAATATGTCGATTAAAACTATTTTTCTTAGATTTTACAAAATATCTATAATTTCGTTCTTCTTGTTTAATTTGGCTTCTATTAATTACCGGGTTTTTTCTCAAAGCCCTCATAATATTCCAGTGCTTACGCCTTACTTTTATACACTCCCTGTCAAACCAGTTAGGGGGTGTCAGTTCTTCTGTGTGTATAGGGCCATTATTCATAGTTTTTTTGTAATATGGGTTACCACTGTGTATATAGCCTTTTCATAAACTGCAACGGGATCGGTGATCTGTTCCTTTGAAAAACAGTCAATAATAGTTTGCAAAACACCATTCATAGAATCAGTTGTACATTTCCCCCATGAGATCTTATTTCTAGTTGAATTCACCAAAATCGGGGCAATAATCTGAGAATATGTTTGTCTAATAGAATTTTTTGGAAGCACCAACTCAAATTTTAAAACAGAGTGATCACTATTACCAATCCATTCATTCGAGAGGGAATGAATAGCGTCAAATTGATTAATTCTAACCAATAGAAAATCAATAAGAGTAGTAATGTTCCCTCTCTTAAAGGTGTAATCGATAACTGAATTTGGTCCTAGACGACCATTAACAATACAAAGGTTTAAAGCAGTAATGTGATCTACAAAGGCTTGTTCTATCCTAGTTGGAACCGTGTATTTAAATTCATTTGGGTATTCACAGTCTGGAATAGTCAACAGCTCTGTTAGTGCATCATTTATCAGTAGAGGATTTAACAGATGCAAGTTAAAGTCCCCTGCAAAAATAAATTGATGAGATGTATACTTTTGCATTAAATCATTCAAAAAGTCAAATACCACAGTGAAATATCGAATGTATAACGTACCACTCAATAATTTAGTAGAGCAGTACCAGTTAATGAAAATGAAGTCATTCTTCTGTGGATAGGTCAAAAGGGAGACATTGATGCATAATAACCCAGGAATGTCCGGCCATATCTCTTTAATAACCCATTTATTTCTATTATGTAATAAAATTGCTACTCCTCCAGATGAGTGTCCTCTCGTGGTGGCCATAGCATGTTGTGAGATAACGTTAAAATCCTGTATTTCTATTTCTTTAGTTGCCCAAGTTTCCTGTAAAAATCAAAAATCAAACGAGCTCAAAGTAGTAATGGCCGCTAGGTTTCCTGACTTGTGAATACCAGCACAGTTCCAAGAGCCCCCAAGGAAGTGGGGATAAGTAGCCAATGTTATACCGCATCACGGAAACTGAAATCCTCTTCTGTTCCCATTTTTTCATTCTGAAAATTGTCTATGTGTGGTTGATTTTCTACTCGATAGACAGTTTTCTGTGAGGGATGTCGCTTCTGCTTAGGTGATGTCATAGGACGTTTTTTTACTTTTTACTGAGCATCTGTTATTATTTGCCAAGATAACTCCTTGACTGTCTGTATTAACTTCGCCTTTCAAATACCATCATCTATGTCCTTGCATTACCGCACAATGAGGCCACCGGGCACCTTCTTTAAAACAGTCCAAAATTGGTCTGCCGCAGTAAAGAGGTTTTAGCAGGGAATATTATTTTTCTTGGAAAAAGTTGTGGGGACACGGTGTAGAATTGATGTTTTATGTGACAATCCATCACAGTACTGCAAAAAGATGGCCAATGTTTTAAGATGATCAAATAAAATGCTAAACTGATATCTGGAGTACAACACAGAAATTTTCAGCATATATTTGCTTAATCTCCTAATTAAATTAATTGTTGGAACAGATGTTTTAAATGTATATAAAGTTGATTGTAATAAACAACTTATTATATATTACATTAATCTAGGAAATTATAAACTTAATCTTGCACAATGTACAGAATATAAATATTTATCCAATTCAAATATTTCTGCATGATTATTTTTAAATCATAGATAAAACCTTAAGGGGGATACCTGCTTAAAATCAAAGGGCCCGATTTACAAAACAGTTATATTTGTGTATACATTGGCTGCCTCCTATTGACTTCATTGGAAAACAACAAATGTATACACAAACGTAACTGTTTCCTAAATTGGAATAGATTTTTTTCTCTGCAGATTAAATGTAAACAAAAAAGCTTTATATGTAGAAATCGTTCATTATCAATTCCATAACTACATACAGACTCAGTGTCTGAAGAGCTATTACGTGATTTCAATTTATTCTTTAAAGGAAATAAATTAAACCCATACCATGTGGGAAGATACCTAGATTTCCTTTTAAACCCTTATAATATTCAGAGCAATCAACTGACTGTGAGGTCACGTAGTTTCCGCAGCAAAAATGTGAATTTGAGTCTTTTAAACTAATGTATCATGACTCCCTTATCATTAAATAAATAACTGACTTTTTCTAATCTGTTTCTCTCATCGCCTTTCAAACATCAAGGCAAATGAAACCAAGAAAACAGCATAAATCATCAGCAATGATGGATCTGAACAGTCAATATACGGATTTGTCCGTTGCAAGATATTACCATAAAAATCAATAAGGGGAAACATAACTTTATTAGAGTCTGTTTGCTAAATCTAAGAGTTACTAAAAAAATATAACCTGTTTTTTTAATGCCCTGCATTAAAAAAACAGAATATGTTTTAGTGTATCATTAAAATCCCCTAAACAAAAGTTCAACAGGTAAATGCTACCCCTTCTCTCACTTGTTTTTGGGATTCGCTAACCTCCACATTTCCTCCTTCTGAGGCATTTGCTACCTCCAATGTATTCCCCTGTAGCACTCACTTTAAAGGGACCCAATCCCACAGGGAAATGGTGCAGGTTCTTAAGGTAAATTTCCAGCATTGATCATAAACAGCATCACTCAGACGTATCCACTAGCTTCCCGGTACTACAGGGGATGATGTAAGACCCCATCTGGATCACTTTAACCCTAAAAATATGCAATATTCCAAGAACCTCTGGATTCATGCACCTTAACCTTGATGCATCAGATGCACCAATGAGGAAATTGGAAACCAGAACATTTTGCATGGGATTTTTAATTGGCCCAATGTATGGCAATGGTACCCATTTAGTAGTTAATTATCTGGACAAATAGGTACCAGATAATAGGTACCCAGCATCAATCATATATATTCTCTGGTGCAGGGTTGGATGGCCCACAATGGCTTAGCGTTGAATGACGCTAAGACCGAGCTTCTTATTGTGGGCACATCCCAGCGTCTCGGCAAACTTCCTACTGAGTACAGTGGCTTTACCATCGCCGGCTGCCATATCCCAGTGGCCTCCAAGGTTAAGACACTTGGAGTTTATTTCGACTCCTCTCTTTCTATGAAGGCTCATGTTAATTCTATTGTTTCTTCTTCTTATTATTATCTGAAGCTGCTTCGTCAGCTCAGTCCTTTCCTCTCGAAAGAAAATCGTGCTCATATAGCACGTGCTGTTGTTAGTTCTAAAATAGACTACTGCAGTAGCCTTTTACAAAACTCGGCTCAGTCCGTCGTGTCCAAACTCCAGGTGGTTCAAAATAACGCCGTACGAGCAGTAAATGGACTACGTTGCAGAGATCATGTTTCAGCGGCTCGTCGCGAACTGCACTGGCTCCCTGTGAAGGAGCGGATTGCTTTTCGTATCATGACCATAGTTTACAAGTGTCTCTTTTGTAAAGCTCCAGCGTATCTTAAATCACGTCTTGAATACAAGCCTATTTCACGAACTCTCAGGTCCTCCTCTTTGAATCACTTACTTGAACCCTGCTTTAAACTGGCAACTGCTGGCTACAGGTCCTTTGATGTTACTGCTCCACGTCTGTGGAACTCCCTTCCGTCCAATATTACTGGAGCATCCTCTTTGATGGCTTTCAAGAATCTTCTGAAAACGTATCTTTTCCGTTAGTACATTTCCTTTTTTTACTGTATTCACTCAATCCTTCTCTTTTCTTATTGCGCCCCTTGCCTATGGGCCTCCGGCGCACTACAAATCCATAAACATAAACATAAACATAAACTTATGAATCAGTGATATCCAACAAATATGTACTTAATATGCATAAGACACCAAGGTTAATGCCTTAGTCTTCAATTAGTTTTCCTTCCTTCCCCTAGTACTTCCTGTGACTGCTCCCCCTTCGCTTTGTACTTCCTTTCCCCTCACTTGATATCTAACCCTTATTCCTTTTGTCTTCCAGGTGCTGATCATCTGCATTCACCACATTTACCCCGTAACAGTGTCTCTGTACGCAGGTAAGTACATTTCCCAGACAAAATGAGAAAAAGAAATACCTTTTTTTGAGCTGTGAAATCATTTCATAAAAGTTTTGTCAACAAGCACTTCTCAATACATTGACAAATTTACTTCACAATTAACACAACTTATAATTGTGTCAATTTAGACCACCAAAAATGTATCAATCCCACCTACTTCAAAAAATGTCCAATGTTTTAAGATAAACAAATATTTTAAAACGCTCATTTGATACCTTCAGCGCAACCCAGTAATTTCCCCCCAAATATATGCTTAATCACCTAAATAATTAATTTATTATTGGGACAGATATTTTAAATGTATATCAAGTTGATTCCAATAAAGATTTTGTATAATCACAAATCTTATACAACTTATATATATATATATATATATATATATATATATATATATATATATTGG
>JASBQI010210490.1:0-11348 GCA_030264875.1 Desmognathus valentinei | reverse complement strand
ATTATGGTTCGCTCATAGAATGTTATATGATCAAAATAATACACTGAAGCATGAATTCACAGCGCTCAGAGAGAAGCTTGCAGGAGTTGAAGAAGAACTATTAGTTGCACTAACTGAAAGGAATGAAATAGACCAGAAGTGGATGCAAGCGCAGCGCAAGTATGCAAGTACTGAAACTGTGCCGTGTGAGAGAGAAGAGAAAGATGGTGAGAATGATGAAAACCATATGATACAACAATTACAAGATGAAATAGAACATGCAAAACAGGAAATAAAAGCTTGTCATGACAGAATGAATGAAATGAGGACTGTTGAAAATGGGCATATTAATTCCATTTATGAGCTACAAACACAGATTCACGAACAGCGTAGACGCAGTGAGGGATATCAACAAAAGATACAGGAATTAGAAACTTACCAACGGAAAAGTAGACGACATGGCAGTTCAGGCTGCGATGGCTCGTGCAAAGACCGAATCAGACAGCTTGAGGCTGATAAGATGAAAATTAGTCATGAGTTAAATGCACTTAAAGTAGACATGGTAGAAGCAAAAGATCGTTATTGGGGAGCCAATGACATGATCAAAAATTTAAAATTAGCTATTGAAGACAGAGAAAACAGGATTGCACGATTAGAAAAAGAGATCTATACATTAAAAGGGCAAATTGATGAGAGTCGGGAAGAGATGAGAAACTTGCAAAATAAAACACAGAAAGAAGGAGTTCATAAAATGGGTAGTCGCAGACCTTCAATGGCTGAAGTCACTAGGATTTACGACAGTTTTAATTCTGATGGCCCCGATGCTAGCATAGGATCCAGTGGTGTAGATGCTACCATTAAGAGAAAGGAAAAGGAGTATTATCCTAGTGGGCATAGCAAGTACATGCATTCACAATGGACACCCTCTAGCGATAATGATTCTGAGCCAGAATGGACAGAAGTACGTAGGCATAAAAATAAAAGTCGCAAAGATGAACGACACCATTCTGAGAAAGTCGCATCAGCTATACCACCTAATGGTAATGCAAAATCGATAAAAACCATCCGCGGAATGCTACCGTTGTTTTCCAAGAGTAATAAAGGTGCATCAATACAAGACCACCTGTCCCTTTACCAAAGGCTTATGCAAACTTTAAATATGAGTAGTGACATAGAATTAAGAACTTATCTGTCCTGGACATTTGCCGCCGATTCACAATCATTTTTTATGAGTGTAGATAGCAAGGATTATAAGACGTGGGCTGAGTACCGAAGTGAAGTGATAAGACACTTTTCACCTCATAGGAATTCTCACGAAGCATTGCGTCATGCGTTAAACTTGAAGTGTGAGTCTAATCAACATCCCAGAGATTACTTACAACAATTGAAAAACGCCTTTTCACAAGTGCACAAAGAGGTAGACACGGAAACGACGCAATTCAAAGACGCGTTTTTCTATGGTTTACCAAAACACATACGCACCCAATTAGCGCGTGATTATAATGAAGATCGATCTATCGATTGGATTTATAAACAAGCTAAAAGTATATTTGATGTCAGCCGAACAGAGGATAATAATGAGGGAAAAGATAAATCTAAAACCAGCAAGATTTGTGAGGTGAGCAAGGAAAAAGAATTGCCATTCGAAGCCGGCAATAATAAAACTCAGCCCGGTCAAAAGAATAGAGAGCGAAAGAGAAGTCCTGAAAGGAAAGGAAATGTTAGGATGGGTGATGACAACGAAAAGAAAAATGTAATTAGTCCCAGGTATCGAGGGAACAATCCAATTCCTAATTTTGTGTATCGGCCCAGAGAAAATGACAATGAGACACGCCAAGACCGAGAGCGAGAAAGACCCAGTGAATCAGAGAAGAATGAAAGAGGACAATACAATTCCCGAGATAGGGATCGGAACAATCAAGATAATTACCGACAGAGCGGATATCAGAGACAGGATAATAGACAAGAATATAGACGTGACAATCGAGATAACAGAGAATGGCAGGGGCAGAGAAGATTCTTTAATAGCAGAGATCGATACAAACGTTGGGATGAACGCGCACGTTCCCCACGGCAACCAAATAGGTTAAATGTTCTGGAGGAACAACTCAAGGATTTGAGTCAAAACGTTCAGAGATTAATATCCCACAATGCGGGGTCAGGTTCACGAGTACATGCAGTAAGTGCTAGTGAGTCTGTTGATCGTGATTCTGCCCACAACGAACAATGACTCACCGGTTTCAAAACAGGAAAAAGAGGGTATGTGCAAGAAGGACGATATTTTCGACATAATCCGAAAACACAAATTAAAGTGGCAGAAAACATTTCAGAGATAAAAACAGAAAAAGTTTTGACCAAGACAGAACCGAATGAAAAAATAGTACAAGTTTGTTCGGTTCAAGAAAAGGAAAAAGAAGATAAATCTATATTATCTAAACCCCAAAAGATTCAGCAAAAAGTAATTAATGTGATGAAAAAAGAAATGATTAAAAACTCCCATTTTGTTTGTGAATTGAGAGAAGAAAATGACCGTTATTATGCACAGGTCATGTTAAAAGATAGATGGAATGTGGAGGTATTGTTGGATTCAGGATCCGAGGCAACATTGGTATCTAAAAAAAATTTTGAGTTTATTAACCAGGATAAAACAAATGAGGAGATGGCACAATTAATTAAACCAGTGGGTAAATTACACAGTGTCAATGGAGAAGATGTTCCTATTGTAGGAATATCTGAAATTGAAATTAAAATTGGAAAACATTGTATGCAGCACCCCATGGTGATAGTCGATTTAAATTCTGTCGATGTACTTCTTGGCGGTGACATACTGAGTCGCTTATCGCCTTTAATAGATTACTTTAATGGAGTATTGTGGGCTCAGGTAAAACGACCAATACCCATAAGGAAAGCCGAAATAGAAAAAGAAAATGAGAATCGAGTTCATGTGATAGAACGTCGCACAGACTCGATTGAAATATATTTCAGAAATTCACAGACTCCTGAAGTTACTGTTATCACTAAAAATGCAAGTGAACAGAATAAAAAGATTAAATGCCAATCCACGGTACTACTAGATTCTGATCAAAGATGGGAATCACAGATTGAAGAAGACTGTTTAAAATTTTCAGCTAGAAGACATGAAAAACAAAAGAATAAAATCAAAGAATTCACTCCTATAAACATATTGGTACCCATGGAAAAATTTGAAGATGAATGGCATTTTCCTGTACGTATAGCAGGCGAGTCCGTCCCTGTGCGAGCCAGATTAGACTTAAATCAAGAAAGGTCCTACATTAGTGAAAAAATAGTGCAAAAACTACACAACAGTGGTAACATGATAGCTGTGATGCACTATGAACGAGAACCCCAAAGTATAGTTACAGGACAGCAAGTAATAGGTCGAACGATGATTGAAGTCGACATAGGAGGAAAGAAAATGAGACACAATATGCAGATCATTTGCGGTGGCAATGATAACGTATGCATTGCCAATGATATATTGCATAGGTTAGTAGCCTTCGTTGATGTCATCAATGGTGAACTATGGTCTCGATTGGGTGGACATCCTATGGATTTCCATGATCCCCAATCAGCTGCGCAAAGTGATCAGATATTGCCATATGCAGTTGAAATGATCACTACATGTAGTGTTGAAATTCCGAAATATACCCGACAAACAACTTTGTATTTAAAAGCAAAAGAGAAACAACAACATGCAAATCAAAATGACGCATATGTTAACATTAGTGAAAGTTGGAGAATGCAGGGTGTGTCATCTATGTTTACAACATTAATTAGTTTACAAGAGGGTAAATGTAAAATACTTGTCGACAATGAAAGTGATGAAACAATAAAAATACCCAAAGGCACCATGATAGGGATGGCGGTGTACGACATACACTCCAGTTTTGATTTGACCAATACTATATTGGGTGCTACTAAGGAAATGATCGATAAAGAATCACAGTTGATATCTGAAAACATCTATTCTCGACCAGAAGGATTATTCCAAATTCATTCTATATACCCAGAAATACCTTCTGATGAGATCAATGTGCAGCACCGACAAGAAGGTGACACAATCGTATTCTCAGTAAAAGAATCAGAAATAGAATATTGTTGTCATGCAACAACAAAAGATTTAACACAGCAGTTAGAGGAAAAATATGAATTGGCTACACCTGAAGTGTTCCCAGGGTTTAATAAATTAATTGAAGAACAGATTGCAAAGGCAGATGGCTGCAGTAATGAAGCAGAAAAAGCAGAACTGAGACAAATGTTTATTGATCATCACGAGGTATTTGCACGAGATTCCTACGATTGTGGGGGTACTCATCTACATGTGATGAAGATTCCTACTGATCCAAATTTACCACCAGTATTTCAAAGACAATACAGGCTACCTATGGCGTCTATAGAGGACTTATCAGAAATCATTAAAAATCTCGAGGAAAGGAAAATCATAAGAAAGGTACACAGTTCTTTTAACACCCCGATTTTAGCAGTCCTTAAATCGAACGGGACTTGGAGACTTTGCGTGGACCTCCACGAGCTTAACAAGAGAGTACATCAATCGCGATGGCCAATACCATATATCGATCAAGGATTGGCACAGATGCAGGGAGCCAAAATATATACGGCGCTAGATTTGACTAGTGGGTATTGGATAGTACCAGTGGCCAAAGAAGATCAATATAAACTCGCTTTCACGTTCCAAGATAAGTCCTATTGCTGGCAACGATGTCCGTTCGGGTTTATCAATAGCGGGAGCGAATTTAATATATTCATTACAAAAGCATTACCTGATGCACCTGAACGGGGTACTCTAACATATGTTGATGATGTGTTGATCAAAAGTGAAAATTTCCAGAAACATCTGGAGGAAATAAAACATGTATTGAAACAACTAAAAGAGGCTGGTGCTAAGGTATCACTACAAAAGGCACAATGGTGCAGAACCAAGGTGAATTTTCTAGGGCATGAGGTTACACCCAACGGGATAAATATTCAGAAGAAGAAGATTGAGGCTATACTTAAATTAAAGGAACCAAAATGTGTCAAAGATGTTAGAAGTATCCTAGGCTTATCTAATTACAGTCGAAAGTTTATTGAAGATTATTCTGAAATAATACAGCCATTACTAAAATTATTGAAGAAAGATAGCAAATGGGAATGGACAGAAGAACACAAAAAAGTAGTTAAAACATTAAAAGAACGATTGGTGAACGCTCCTTGTCTTGCATATCCAAAGAAAGACAAAGAATTTTTCCTAGAAGTAGGACATACTGACAGGTGTTTATCTGCAGTATTATACCAAAAAGAGGATAATATTCCCAAAGTTATATCATATGCAAGTAAAACTTTGTCAGAGGTAGAAATAAAATTTAACGAATGTGAAAAAGCATTATTTGCAGCTGTATGGGCTGTTCAACATTTTAAACCCTTTATCTATGGAAGTAAAATCATTTTAGAAACTGCTCATCAATCAATACAATTTTTGAATAGTAACAAAATCAGAGAAGGGAATGTAACTGGATCACGTATCACCAGCTGGATGATGTCAATGCAGAGCTTTCCAATTGAAATCAGGTACAGTAAGAATAAAAAGAATCAAGTGGCACAAGGGTTAGCAGATTTGCATGAATGCAATGATGAAGAATGTATGGGTGAAAATTTTGAAACCAGTAGCATGGAACCTTTTGCTGACTCACCACACAAAGTGTATGAAGAGAAATGTGCAAAATTACCTTGTGTGTTTGTTGATGGATGTTCTTTTAAAGATGATGCAGGCGAGCGAGTAGCCGGCATTGGAAATGTATGGATGAATGATTTTCCAAAACCACCACAAGGATATAAAATTGGGAATAAAAGTAGCCAAATAGCTGAATTGGCTGCTGTATATCTAGCCATAAAGACTGCATGCGAACATGAATTGAAAGAAATTGTAATTATAACTGATTCAATTTATGTGAGGAATGCTTTTGTCGAGTATTTGCCTGGATGGAAAGCCAGAGGTATGAAATGTATGAATGGGAAGAATTTAAAACATGCCACAATGATTGCTGCAATTGATGCGATGGTTGTTAAAAATAACATGACAGTATATTGGCACAAAACCAAAGGCCACTCAAAAGTGCCAGGATTTGAAAAAACAGGGAACGACACAGCAGATAGAAGTGCCACGGAAGGTGCAATTAAGGGCGAATTGTTTCCTATAGATCACCTACTGACTAACCAATTACCAACAGTACAGTGTGAGGCTATCACACGATCTCAGGACCGCAAGGGAGAGGTCATATCATGGTCACAAGAAGGACCAGATCAGGATTTGATTACAGCTCAATTAGCAGATGATAATGTTGGAAAATTTTATAGGTTTGTAGAAAACCCAGATAATAACCCAATTACTCAAAACGATATAGACAACAATGAAGAATTGAGAATATTGCACAAATCAAGGGCGAATTTTAAAATACATGAGAAATTGCTAGTGAGGGTAACTGAAAAATCACCTGTTCAATGGGTGGTACCCTTAGCTTTTCGAGGTATCATGATGGAACATGCACATGATGAAATAACCTCAGGACATAGGGGTCCCAAATTAACATTAGAAATATTGAAAGAAGTAGCCTATTGGCCGCACATGACACAAGATGTCGAGATTTATTGTGCAGGGTGTCTGCGATGCGCTCAATTTCAACCCAGCTCGCCATCACACAGGGCACCATTGAGAAAAAGAGGACTTACGTTTCCGTGGTCTGACATTCAAATTGATTTTATTGGTCCCGTAGTTAAATCTAATCGTGGAAACCAATATATGTTAACAGTAATTTGTTTATTTACAAAATGGATTGAGTGTATTCCAGCACCAAACTGTAAAGCTGACACTGCAGCATTGCTATTAATAAACCATGTTTTTTGTCGCCATGGGCTGCCACAACGTATCTCGAGCGATAAAGGATCTGCATTCACGGCAGATATCATGACAAAAATGTGGCAGATCCTAGGAGTAAAAAGACAATTGCATATTGCATACCACCCAGCCAGCAGTGGTACAGTAGAAAGATCAAATCAAACAATAGTGAGTATTTTAAAGAAATATGTTAACGAAAGTGGTAAAGATTGGGATGTAAAATTACCATTAGTGTTAATGGCAATAAGGGCCACGCCTTCTAGCGTCACTGGTTTCAGTCCTTTTGAGTTGCTCACTGGAAGAAGGATGACAGTCCCGATGCACCTTTTGTATAAAACCAACGAACAGGTGCTAGTAGGTGCTATTTCAGCTCATGAATATGTAACTGGCTTAAGAAAACACTTGCAGTTTGCATTTGCATACGCGCAAAAGCACTTGGAAAAAGCAGTGGAAGCTAGCCATACACATTACAACCTCAAAACAACCAAAAAGGAGTATGAAGTAAACAACAAAGTTTACTACTACAATTATTTGAAGAATAAGGCGAAACACTCAAAGTTTCTGCCCATGTGGAAAGGACCATATGAGATTGTGGAAAAATTGTCTCCTGTGGTGTACAAAATAAGAAACTGTAAAAGTACCACAGAGGAAGAATGCTGGGCACATATAAACCAGCTTAAAACAGCACATCCACAATCTAAAATAAAGATAGTCGAAGCAGGTCAGGGAAAGATGTAGATAGGATGTCATATATTGATGTGTATATTAACATGTAAAATTTTTCTTCTACATCTAGATATCGTTAATCTCTTTATGCCACAGCGATGTCCATGTGGAGAATCAATGCAGCTCGTGATCGCCAGACTATTTCCCCGACACAATGTTATTATTCCCAACGATCCAAGACGCTCTTACTATGTCTCCTTTTACTATCGAGCGAGTTGTGCCAAGCACAGCGGGCGCAGATTAAGGTATTGCGTGGACCTAACACAGGCATCGTTACGCAAGAGATCCCCGGGCTATTGATGACTGACCACAAAGTGATCAGCCAACTGATTTATGTTAATCTTGATATAGAAACAGCAATTGCAAAGTACATAAACATAGACGAGGTATCAGACATAGACGTTAAAACGTGGTATAATAACCACATTGAAAGGACTAAAGAGACAATCAAAGATATTTTGTCGCAAGCAGAAAAGACAATCATAAAGCAACAACCACGAGATGCACAGACACGTTCTAGATCAAAAAGAGACATTGCCGGCGCAGTTATGGGCGTAATGGCACTGCTGACTGTTATAGGCACCGTGGTTGGTACTACAATGAATGCTGTGAACAGTGTGTCAGTAAAAGACGTGAAGAAAAAGCATGACGAGTTGCAGGCTGCAATAATCGAGATACGGGAAAGTCTGGCGATCCAACGTGAAAGGACAACTGACATTGTAAACATTGTTAAGGATACCATCGTGGTGACAGGCGCGCAAATAGAAAGGATGGACACATCCATGAAACTGCACGAGAAAGCTGCCATCACCAGGAATCTGTTTTACAAAGTGGTTGATCCCATTCTTTTCATAACACAAACCTATCTAAGACAATTAGAGATAAATATAAGTAATCTGATAAAGGCGTGCATACCACTTTACTTTGTCAACGATGAACTGGTGAAAAATGCTCTGACCGCAATACATGGACCCGATTTAGAGCACACACAGATAAGGATTGCACTCGAGACAGGTAGTGCTATTCCCATGTACATTGACACACAGAAGTTACATATATCATTCCTACTTAACATTCCACTAGTGAAACCAGACAAAATATATCAACTGAAAAAAGTTTTAAACGTAGGCACATGGAAAGACAACACCAAGATAAAAATAAATATTCCCGAATTAATAGCATATCAAAATAATACTGAAACGTATTTAATCCCAAGATTACAGTCATGTCAGATGTTCAAAGATCTCAACTACCTATGTCCTGGTAGGCCATTCGTCCCAGACAAGGGGGGGATTCTTTGTGGTATTGACGGAATGACGTCAGACACAACACTCTGTGACGTCACCATTACACGAACCAATGAAATATTGACTGAGGCGATTCTTATAAACAATAGGTGGCTTGTCAGTACTAACGCCCCAAATATGACTATTACATATACCAGACATGGTACATTTGTAACCAAACCTATCCCATACTCCACATTCACTACAACCATTCCAAAAGACGTAATAGTGACAATAGGATCTGAAACTCTATTCTATGTGTCAAATGAAAAAGTAGAAAGTGTCATGGAAATGATAAACACCATAAACACGTTTTCTGTCCCTAAGGACAATGATCTAGATTTCGTATTAGATAAGAAAAAGTCCCATTCATTACAATTATTAATTAAAGAAAATAATATCTCAATTTCGGAACATAAGTTCTCACAGGGGGATAAGGATATCCTAATGACCCGAGAATCAAACTATATGACCCCATATATTGTACTAGGGGGGATCCTAATGTCAACAATCTGGTTATTAGCAATCACCATGATAGTTCTAATGAACAGTGTCTACATTTTAAAAGCAATTCAATGTGAAAAACATTGCAAAAGCCACAAGTTCGCCATAGTCTGACTATGCAGGCAACTACCATGGCCAGCATAGCAAAGGGGGGTGAGAGGCGATACCAGTAGCGCGATGATCCACGAGAATTTTTTTTTGAGATTTTTTTTTCTCTCTCCCCTTTTTCAAAAAAAAATTTTTTTTTTTTACCCAATTACATTTGCCATCTGCGGGGAAATATCCCACAAATGCCAAAAGGGGGGAAACTGTCAGGTATATTTGGGCATACAAGCAACACAAACGCCATTTTGGTGTTTGCATGGATCATGTCACTGTCAGAACCAATGTTTTGGATGTCCTGCAGAGCTAACTGCGAGCGCAAGCGAAATGGGGGGAAGCGCATAACACTAACTTCTAATAATAATAATCCACCGGACATCCAAACAAAGGCCACAGTGACTATGAGAACCATCCCCGTGTTGCTACACCGAAAATGAAACACCAAAAGTGTTTCATTCAGTTCCGAGTTCCGATATCCTCTTCCCGGGGAAGACAAAAACAAAGGAGACGTGAAAACATTAGCCAATCCGCACCGAGAAAGCATCTTGGCAAACGTGACAGGATCCAAAATGCTAAGATTGCATTTTCCCAAAAAGAAAGAAAACGCAGTGTTCATTGTTAGTTTGGCCGGACACTGTACCCTACGACACAAATGTTGCAAATAACAGCCGAAGCAATATCAGGGCAGGTCTCCCAAGGGATGGGGCCGCTGCCACTCCATTGCTCCTGCTGCTGTCCGTGACCCAGGGCGCTGCCCGTGGGAAAGAAGACTGATTGCTGAGGTAGGCGAGACTGAGCCCCGGGCAAACTGGAAACTCACCTCTGACACGCCTGTCAGGACGTGAGACGCATTGCCCCGACTGGTGCCCCGAAGGCAGCACCAGGTCGATCAGACGGGCGCACGGCTGTGCACCCCTGTGTCTGATATTCCAGTGGCTTACCGTGAGTCTCGCTGGCCTTTCCCGTAGCCAGAGAAGCCGATCCAACTCTGACCAGACCCGCAGAGCAGACCTGAGCAGTGCTGAGCCGAGCTGAGCCCCGCCCAGATCTTCAGCCTATACCTGTACGCTGTGCAGGTGACCGAGGGTGCTGGCGAGTGCCCCCAACGATAACTAATAGAGATACATCTAGGTGAGTTACTAACTGTACACACAAACACAAATAGCGCTACGAAGCCACAACTTAGTTCTTCTTCTCTCCGAGCAAGGATAGTGTTAGTTATTAGTCACTAGTGATAACGAATACCGTAATCCGAGACAACCCTGAGCTAATTGTTCCCCTTTTTATGCTGCTAATGTACATATTGTCTAACAGATATTTTGTGTAACATAGTTTTTCTTACCCAAATAAAGGTGCCATATAAGCGCACATATTTTTCTACAAGAGACTCTGTAATTATTGCCTATTGTGTAGTCTGTTACCTGAGGTTTGTGCATACTGCTGACACCTGGTCCACTATATATACGACAAGGTGGAGGGGACACCTGGATGTGTCAGTATTAAAGGTGTGCAAAAGTGATCCAGATAAGATAAGAGAGGTGCAAAAATGGCTACAAAAGTTTTAGCCCTAGAAGAGTTGATGGGCACTACAGTGTCTGATCTATTTGCGTATTCAGGGTCTAAAATTGTTGATCTAAACGATTGGATCAATCAACAATTAGAAGAAGTAGGAAAATTTCCCACCGATACTCTACATAAACAGGGATACGTTGTCCAATCAATGATCGAAGTATTTTCGAAAAAAGAAAAGAAAGACAAGACAAAAGCCTTATGCAGTCTTGCTGGACGATTATGGTTTGCTCATAGAATGCTATATGATCAAAATAATACACTGAAGT